>SSNP01000018.1:2701709-2781509 GCA_006937955.1 Pachypanchax playfairii | reverse complement strand
AAAGACCAAAAAAAAAAAAAAAAAAAGAAGAGACAAACAAACATTTTAAACATCACAGTAAACTAAAGAGCTGCTGTTGTTCTGGCATCAGAAATCTATGGATACTGACCGCTGTACTGCCTTTTCATGCCGTGACAGTCGGTGGCTGGTGGTGGGAACTTCTTCCAGGTCGTCATCCAGGTCACAGCCATTGTCTGCTGCCTCTTGTGAGTAGCTGTGCTTCATAACCAAGATGCTCCTGCGGTTGCCTGTGGACGGCAGCAAGGGCCGCACTGACATTGGCGGCTGTGGGAGGTCTGTGAGCAGAGTGGCGGCTCCTGTGTCACGGCCACTCAAATTGCTACGACTGAGCGACAGCTGGGATATGTGCGCGGAGCCGGGGTTAGTTGAGGAGCCACAGTGGTGATCGTGAATGCAACGGGAGGAGGCCCTGCGAAGGGCGTGGTAGTTCTCAAAGTCTTCTGCCAAGTCAACTAAATCCGCTGAGGCCGCGGTGGGGGTGGTGGTGCTCCGTAAAGTACACAGCTCATAGTGAGGGGGCTCAAAGACTTCTTGAAACATGGTGGGATCGAAGTCCTCACGTCGTAAGACGTACTTCTTACGTGGCTGCTTTATCTGAACAATCACTGAGACGATGAGGAGGATGAAGACGATACAGCAGGTTACTCCGATAATGGCCCCGTTTGTGGAGTTCAGGTTGTCCAGAAATTTGGTGTTAGTTTTCTCTGTAGAGAGACAAGAGGCAAAAGATATTCTAAGAAAAGCTTTCTGCATCAGCGTGACGTGCAGCTAGTGTCCTAGAAGATAAATGCTAGCATGTTACTCTTACAGTCTGATGGTTGGGAGAATTTACTTCTTTCTGACTTTTCATGTACTTTTTATATGATTAACAGAAATATCCCTTTTTACACAAGAAACTTTTATCGTTTCTATAACACCAATATTAAAGTGTTTCTGACCAAAGTCGGTTCCACATGTTTTAAGTTCTGCCAATCAAACACAGTCAGTCTCAGTGTCATCGTGGATACAAATGTTATGATAAACAATCAGATCAGAGCAGAAGAAGGAAAGAAAGAAAAGGGACTAAAACCTGTCATGGAGTTACTAATGTTGGGTGCTGATGTGCGAATGGGATTCCCGTTGCACCGTGAGTGTTTCTCTCTCTCTCTGCTTTTTACATGGTGTAATTATTATAAATTATAGGCGTACACGAGGGATTGTGTGTGTGTTTGTGTGACAGCTGTGAAAAAGCTCGTCTTTCGAACTGCTGCTCTTCTAACATCCTTTAGCTATGCTTCAATGCTAATGCTAGCTTGTAGGCTACATAAACAGGAACAATAAGTGGAGATTTGATTTCTGATGGCATTGATTTTATTTCTTTATATTCGCTTTGACTCCCTTCATAGCATTTTTAACGCTAACATTGTTTTTGTTAGCATTTCTGTTTTTGAAAAAAGTATGTTTTTAGCTGCTCCTTGTTTGTTCAGACACGTCTTTAACCCAACAGATGGGAAAACCTGGAAAAATTACTCCTAAAATACTTCATTTTTTAACACTTTTTATTAGAAATAAATACCCCAAACTTTATGATCGCGTTAGAGTTCACAGCTTAGCAAATGGCTAGAGATTCCATAACAGCAGAACGAATAATCCACCATAGCTTGTAAGTGAGTATATCACATAACAAATGGCCCTTATCACACCCCAGCTAAAACCACAGGCTTCCACATGCACTCAAAGAACTGGATAAAAAGGTTAGATATGATCTCAGCTATGGTCTAGATATCACAGGCGGAATCAACAAAGTGCAGCTCAGACAAACAGAGTGCGTAGAATACTAATCTGTTGGCAGATCCCTGACATTTAAACACCAGATGAACTTCTAGAACTACGCAGTGAGCTTCACTGACAGTAAATTGTTACATTTACATGTGTACAGAAAGAAGAGGAGAACAAAACCTGACATTTTACCACTAATGAGGACAAATGTGGGCTTTGTGCTTTAATAGAGCAGAAAAAAAGCAAGAAGAAAGAGTAACAGACTTGGAAACAGTTTTTCTTGCTGAGTCCTGCACAATTTAGATTCAATGGAAAAGTATCGAAGTCCCAATGAGGAAGAGGTCATGCAAGACCTCTCTAATTGATGCAATTTGTCAAGGGGACTGCTTAAACTTTAGTTACAGTACAAATGAAGACTCGAAAACAAATGAAAAACAGAAAAAGTCCAATGTCACAGGTTGGAAAAAGGGATAAAGGATATAAAGGGCCATTAAAAGGCACATTCATGGAAAATATCTAATAGATTTTGGGAAACAACTAATAAAAAAAGAAATTCATAAATATTTCTAAAATTAGTGGAGTCCAAATGACAGAGATTACCATCAAAGTAATGATATCAAAGGGCATTTTCTGCTCTGTAGGTTGTAAAAAAATACCACCTTAAAAATAAGAAAACAATGGCCGAAGAGCTAAATATGTACATAAAACTGTTGGAAAAAAAAGAATCAACGGGATTTTGATTTACTGGACGTTAGCAAGTGCAGACTAGAAAAGATGTAAAACCAAATAACCAAAAGTATTTCCTTTTTTCAAGTACTCTCAAAATGCAACATTTGTGTAACACAAGACTGAAAAAAAAAAAATAAAGGAAACAAGAGTCTTCATAAAAACGAACACTGTCGTGCACTCTGACGTAAAACACTGGGGTCACATTTACAAATCAGAGCAAATAAGTATTTGGTTGCAAAATATGGCGAGAGCAGATCGGCCGGCTTTGTGGGTAATCTTTCAACAATGAGATGTTTTATGATCATAGATGCGAGACTTATGAATAATGTATTATAAAAGGAGCTGCACGAATTAGCATGTAGATTCAATCCAGCAGTTGGCAAAACAATACAGATGTTTAAATATATATATATTTTTTTATCTGGTCGCCTGTGAGTAAATTAAGCTTCAGTTATTTGGACTGACTTCATGATGTAGGTCATTCTGTGGTGATGTAATGATCAAATAACTGAAGCTTAGTAGTATAAGGATGTTATGATTCAAGAAGCTCATGAAACTCTGGAGGAAATTGTGACACCGACTGCAACGATATTGTTTTTTTTCAAACCGAAACAGATTCTTGGATTTGAGTACTTGCTGATACCGAGTACCAACTTCTACCACACAAAAAAATACAATGAATTGGAAGATAGGTTTTTATTTTCTTCTCTGCTTCTTACAACAGATGATGGTGCAGAGTTTTTATATTTGAAGTATCGGTTCATGGTACCTATACAAGTGGATTAGAATGTTATCAGCCCCGATACCCAATCCCAGTTTTGGTATTGGGTATTCCTAACTGACTTTTTACCAGCGTTAGCATAACTATTGATTTTAAACTGATTAGAAGACTAAATGTGAGTGTGCACAGGTGGTTGTTTTGATCATGTCTCAGGTGATCTGTTCTGGGTGTATCCTACATCCACCCCAGAGGGTTGTGTTGTGTTTTTATTCTCTGCTTTTCATCTCTGTGTTGGTTTTGCTTTTAGTTCAGTATTTTATGGGATTATTTTGAGTATTATTGTTCCCCGGTCTCCTTGGTTTCCCTGGTCCTGCTCTGTTTTAACCACTTATATTTGTTTTCTGTTGTCATCTGTGATTCTGTTCTTTCTCCCAGGGATAAATTATGGGATTATTTTGGGTTTGTGTTCCATCTGTTTCTCTGGTCCAGCCTTGTCCAGTTCCTTGTCTTCCTGTCTGACTCTTATTTTGTTATCGTCCTTCCTGTTCTGCTTTTATTTTGACATCGTCTGTGCTTCCTGGTTTCCTTCTATCTTCCACTACTGTTCTTCTCTCCAGCTGTGTCTCGTCACGTCATTAAGGCCCTTTTGTATTCTGTTAGTTAGATGTATGTATGCTCTGCTTGTGGAATTATTCTTTTGCTGCCCTTCCACCTCGTCATCATAACTGTAAGTCCCGCTGTTCCGTCAGCGTCCTCTTTTGTTCATTAAAGATTATTGTTTTTGAACAGCTCCTGCATTTGGGTCCTGAACTCTAAACACAGTAAATCATGACATGTTCATTTTTTTCTTGATTGACAAAACAATGGGAATATTTTCTTTTTTTAACTATTTCTTTTTACTCCTTGAACTCTGGCAACAGTTTTTATTAACTTGACTGCAAATCAGCAAAACCCTGAAGTTGTATAACATTCAGGTTGACATGTTTCATGTAAATCATCAGGAATGTAAATCAGTGAGAGCGGAGGCGGACAAAATATGACGGAAACTAAAAACTGTTTAAGAAGTTCATTATCTTTACTCGACATTTATCTTTTTTTTTTGTTTCCTAATAAAATTCCCTGTCTACGCATGCTATTTGCCAACTTTTTATTTAACATCTTTTCTATGAAAAGGTTTGGACACACATCGTAATCCTGAAACCAAACTCTTTGGTTGAGCCACACATCTCACCTTTACACTGGTTCTCATCCCAGGGGTAGACACAGTTCTGTATGCCGTTACACACCAGCGTGTAGTTTATGCACATGTTACTGTGACAAAAGAAGGAGTCGGCGTCACATGGAGCTAAAAGGAAAGAGAACAGAGTTACCATATGAGAGAAATAAGTTTCCTACCAGAATATTTAAAAAAGCTCAGATATAAGTCCCAGATTTCATATGTTTGCTTCTGCAGAAGCAGATATTTGACTTGCAGCTGAAGAGGAGCTGCAGCATGGCAGGATTTGGGAAAATAAATTTGGACAGGAATCAGACCAGTTTCCTCTGAACCCATCTGTTCTTCATGAATTTTCATTTTTCAACCCCCTCTTCAAACATCTGAAGAGAAAAACGTATGATTTTTTTTTTTTTGTGGTGGTATGTGAGCCTGCTTTGTAAGTGGATGTGGGACTGTATTTACAGACACGACTTTTCATAATCACTGCTGTAAAATTCAAAAGTTATTTATTTGACTGGCGGCAAACCTCCTGTATCTAATCTTCTGTCAGAAGGACGAGGCTCCAAAATTATTATGATACCGTCGTTGGCTCGATTGCCATGTGAATGTGTAAGTGGATGTGCAGAATTTAAAGCCAAGGTGCCTTTCAGCTCAACAACCAATCAGATTAATGCATTATCCAGCTGAATGGCCAATTCATTGTGTTCAACTGCCAATCTCAGTGAGGAACAGTAGCAAACAAAGCCAAGGGTAACTGCATGTGGCATGCAATTGGTTAATTATCATGAGTTTTTATTTGTATTTTTATTAAACTTTGATTCTCTAAATAAAAAACAATGCAGAAATCTGGGAACCCAATGTATAATTATGTTCACAAACATAACAAAAGCCTAATTGTTTATATTTATATAATTTTTTGCTTATGGCAAAATTAAAAGGGCAGAATTTGAACATAAACATCTACATTTTTCTTTTTTTGCCAAACATATTTACCAAATTCCAAAACCTAACCCCCCCAAAAAGAATCTAAACAAAACAAACAAACAAACAAAAAAAAAGCAACAGCCAAATCACATCTTTACTTAACTAAAATAAGAAATTTATGAGTTCATTTATTTGAAGAATTAAAAAAAAAAAAAAAAAAACTTATTTATATTCATTTCTGTCAAAAAGAAAATCAAGATTTATTCAATTCAGTTTATACTGAAATGTTTAAGAAGTTGATTTATATTTACACAAACATTTATCAAATCAAAGTTTGATAAACTCATAAATAGAAGTTTGAAATAACCCTCTATAACAATTTACACTGAACAACAGATCTGGTGGACAATTTCGCTGTCCCTCAACACTTGAGACATCTCTGGTATTGTGCTGTGAGATACAACTGAATATTTCAGAGTGGTCGATCTAAGGCACACCTGTACTATAATCATGCTGTCTAATCAGCATCTTGATATGGCACACCTGTGAGGTGGGATGGATTATCGACACAAAGGAGAAGTGCTCATTGTTACAGATTTAGACCGATTTTTGAACAATATCTGAGATAGATGGTTATTTTGTGTGTGTGGAAAGTGTTTTAGATCTTTGAGTTCATTTTTAAAAAATGGGAGCAAAAACAAAAGTGTTGCATTTAGATTTTTATTCAGTGTAATTGTTAAAAAGGCCATTTCACCCAAATTTCCTGACTTTTTGGTTATTTCTTAATTATTAACCTGTAATATGAAACTTTTTATATCTAAAAAATGTTAGGAAACACTGATTTACGGACATTTCAATCTGTCTGTGTCAAGATTTGGCTGGCTTCGTCAGGCTTCGGGCAGCAACTCGTTCATATTCATTATTCAAATTTGCTGGAATCTGATTGGCTAACAAAGTAGCCTATGAGAGCAAGGTATACTGTTTCCTGCCCTGCTGCGCATGGCAACAGCAGACGTTGTGTCTTCCTGTTTGTTACATCTTATGCTACAGCTTTTAGCCAGCAGCATGCTAGGCATGGTTTCAACTGTGGGAGGTGACAAATAATGAACAAAGGAGTTGTGATGAAACAGATACAGGCTGTTCGGACTCAGGAGAACTCGGGTTTTATCACCACCTGCGTAGTTTGAGATAAAAACTGAAAGAGAAGTTGTTGACCTGTTTTTACACCCACTATGAAGGTAAGAACACCTGTGGAGCTAAAATATTCAACAGAAACATAAAAAAAAACTTTTTTAATGGAAGGACTTCGCTTAAATATATGGAATTTTTCAAAATAATTTTAATACAAAAATGATTTTACTCTTACTTCTGTTCTTTGGCAGATGAGAATAATTATTATAAAATGTGCATGTGTAGTTATTTGCAGGTCAGAAGTGTTTTAGAGTCCACGTTAAATCCTTAAATGTGACCATAATGGATTCTACTAGTGAGGAGATGTCCTTCCTCATCTCTCATTGTCTCAGTTTATCAGTTACAATCTCCAAACTAACACACACACACACACACACACACACACACACACACACACACACACACACACACACACACACACACACACACACACACACACACACACACACACACAAAAAACACTGTCTGTGACTCTGAAGGAGCTTGGCAGAGCTGGGGACACTCTGACAGCATTACCATGGTGATGTATGGCTGTTTTTATTCCTTCTCTCATCACGAGTGACTAATAACACACCAAATTAAAGTGACTTATCTGTGTGTAACTTCTCCTGCTTGGACCGTGCCATCAATTTCTGACCCTCCTCTAGTTTTGTTTCATCCTTCAAATACATTTTCTCATTCTCATTTTTCCTCCCACCTCGGACAGCCTCCAGAGGGCGCTCACACTCATAATTTACTTCTTGTTGAATCTGCCGTAACGTGCAGCAACATCAGCTTCAAGGAATTCTGTAATAAATTAGCTCTTTCACCTGAAAATAACTGTTTATAGTTGCTGGTAGAAGCTTGAATTACATCCTAAATTAGTGGCTGATTAAAAGAGACTTTTTTTTCTTTTCATTTAAATCTGATTGTTTCTGTTAATCCAGGTTTTTCTGTTTTAATTTTAGCCTGGCAGCAGCTGGGTTGTTTCTATGATTGAGGTGTTGATCTGTAAAATCAATTTGATTATAATTCTCTGTGAAAATGTTTTTTTCTTTTTCCTCTCTAGTTTAGCGCTTACAGCTGTTTGTTTTTATTCAACAGGGGCAGATGTTTCCTGCTGCATTGCATTGGGAGGTAGAGCAAGTTGGCCAATAATCAAAAGGTTGGTGGTTCGAACCCAGCTTCATTCTGGTCGCTTTACTGTTGTATCTCTTCATCTACCTTTTCTATGGATGAATGTTTAGCTACAGTGAAGTTCACCACCAGACTGAGAGCACGACTGCATAATGCATTTGCTTTAAATTGCTTTAGCTGCCTCGAAAAGAGTTTTAAAAAATGTAAAATGTAACCTTTTTACATCGTTTTGATTGCAAATCTGTAGCAAAAAAGTTGGGAATAAAATTCCTAACTTGAAACTGATGCTCTCACATTATGGAATGAATGCTTGCAGTTCTTTTCATGTATTTATTTAACAATGATTTTGAGCCAAAACAGAATATTATTAACAGGAGAGAGCTGGATTGTGTAACAGAGACAAAAAGCTCACTTCAATTTTGCAGCTTCACATAAAATTGCATAACAAATTTAGAATGTAAAACATTTTACTCATCGATTATTGTGTTTATGGTAAACATCCTGCTCAACTGGTTGGAAAGCAGGTTTTTAAGAAACAGTTGCCCAAGTTTACAAAAGAACTGTGTGTAAGTGAAGGTCTTGCACTTCCTGGAAATATTCAACATAAAACTCAGAAAAAAACGGCACCTTTAAAATCATGAGGTTAAAATAAGACATGGCAAATACTGCTTTGGAAAGCACAATATGTCTTTTATGGAGTAATAAATGCCACCTTGAAAAGGATTTCTTGCTGGTTCAGTGAAATGCAGAATAGATTTTTTGGAGTGTCATTTTTGATCCGTTAAGACCTGAACACTTTTTTTTGTTCTCTGGTATTTTTCTTCCTGCTCTATTTGTGACAGAATGTGCAGTGAGGATAAATGCAATCTGATGCAAAGTGCTCAAACCTGCAACATATAATTGATGCTTTATGGCTCAGACAATTAAAAAGAAGCAGATAGTGAGTGCATCCAAAAGCTGCACAAAAAAAAACAAAAAAACAGGAGTGGCGGTGCTTTATTGGTGAATATAAGCCTGAACATGCAACAGAATGGCATGCAGAAAAAAAATCCTCATCAATAGCAAAAAATAAAATAAAATTTGAGCCAATTAGCATAAATAACAGATGCCTATACAATAGTAACAAAATTATGCTTTCTTAGATCATTAACTATCTTACATTTCATCTTTAACTAATCACCAAATCCCAAATCTTGGCTGCAACTAGAGCAAAATGTCCATTTCTGTTTCTGATTTCCAACTTCTTCGAGTTGCTGTAAACTACTACAGTCTCTCCCCACACCAGCTTCTTGATCGCAGAGCAGCCAAGATCACAAGCGCACGCAGATGGCATAATCTGATCAAAACCAAGCAAAAATCCCTGCACTAACAGACATTAGCATACTATGTTGATCTGAAATGCCTCCATGCGCAAAGCAAAAGAAGCTTTGCAGGAAACAAGAAGTGATGTGTGTAGTGAAGCCAGAACACATTTCCATCTGCAGCCCCAGAGACGTGTTGCAGATGAGGCGAAACAATGCTGACAGCTGAGATGTCACACAGGCACATTTATCACCTAAGACATAATTGCTTCTTGGGTAAAGGTAGGTTTCGATTTCTTAGACCTTTTTTTTTTTTGAGTAGGATTGCTGTATGTGAGTGTAGATGGGGCTGGAAACAGTGCAGGACAGGTAGTACCAGTTGGTGTGATCGCTGCACAGATAATCATGGTGGACGTTTTGTCTTTAGGGAACATCGCTCTCTACACTTGAGACTCTCACAGCTGCTTGTTCCACTGGGTTTGAACATAAAAAAAAAAGACTCAGGATCGATAGTGACTAAGGAACAACTTGTCAAATGCGTCCTATTTTCACAACATGCATGTACTGATCACTCTTTGCCTTGTTTTTTGCTTTATCACTATCTCATCCAGTACGGATGTAGACTGTGTTTCAACTTAAGTTACATTAAAGCATCCGGATTATATTTAGAAAATATTTTAACCAACTTCATTCTGTTATTTTTTTTCCTGTTAAAGTACAGTGCACACATTGGACTGAATTACTTGCTGCTTTAGCTTTGCAGGGAACTTGCTCATCTGTGAGTCCGCCATTGACGGTGCTGGTGTGGAACTGCTGAGCTGCTCTGCTCTAAATGCTGAGGTCTGGCTGAGAACTGCCTCAGTGGCTTAGGCAGAGGCGTTGCCCTGACAACAGCACATTCTGGCTCCGCTTGGCGAAAAGGTCTTACAAAGAGGAGCACTGACTTCAGAACATAAACATCTTGACTGCTGCTGCCGTTACACGTTCTGATTAAAACGCTCGTCCTTCTGCGACAATGAGCATAGAAGTTGTTTAGACGGGATGCAGGTGTGGAAAAGTAGCGCTCAGACTTTTATACTTGTTATTTTGTCATTTTCAATTGAACTGCAAATTATTGCATCAACAGGTTGCAACATTTATCTGTTTTTTTCAGATTTATTTAAATAAAACTTGTTGGATTTAAAATGCAAACCAAAGAAAAACACTGCCTTTGACCATTTGCTTCTGAATTTCCAGCTCAAAAAATAAGCTGAATATTTGTTCACCCCCATTTTATAAAAAAATTCGACTAATTTGGCTTTGTGTTACGCTACAAGAAGATAATGTGATAAAAGTACTCACATGCAAGAGGAATGGCAGAATGCTATAAGGATGACAAATGACTGTTTTTGTTTTTCCTGTAAAACCGTTGTTTTGGCAGAAATCCTGCACAACTTTGTGGAAAAGAGTGAACACAATCACCAGATGTTCAGTTAGAGTTTTAAAGGTTTGAAGTGTTAATGTGATGTGTTGATGTTGATTCAGACAAAGCTGAGAAGGAGAGGTCATCAGTAAAACAAAGGCTGTGAAAGATTTCGTATCAATACCTAAAGTTGGTTGTTTTACCGTAAGACTGTCCAGATTTGTTTTCTTTGAGTCCTTGTTCACTTCTCCATATCATGTCACTGATAGTGATTCACAATCTGGATCATACATGAGCACTACATGACACAAGGAAAAGAACAGGCCCCTTGACATGTTTCTATCCACCCTAAAATATCTTCCAAATGAAAGAAATCAAATTCTAAAAAAACAAACAAACATGAAAAACAGCCTTTTGTTTGTGTAGAAACACAAACTCCTGCTAGAAGACAGAAACTCTTAGAAAAACGAGCATGTGTCCCCACAGTGGTGCACTGTGTAACTGAAACTCAACATATAGTTTGCTGAGTGTCAATTTAAAAGGCTTTTGATATGCAAAGACTGTTCTGTACTCAGAGTCCAATAGAAGAAGATATTTTTAACTAAAGTTGCCAACGAAGATAAACACCTGAGATCACTGGAGAAGTCAAAAAAGACTCCAAAAGACTCTTTCAGTATAACAACAGCGAAGAATGTTAAACAGTCTTTTCCCATATTGAAGGTCTCAAGTGAACTACAAGCTGTGGTGAGCAGAATAAGTCTCTGTTTGACTGTGAAGTTTTGAAAGATACTTTAAGTATTCACAAGCCTGAAACCTTTAGTAACATCATTAGTACAAATAATGTCCTATGCAGCTCAAAACTTTCCGCATGGCGACACTAGCTCTGTAATTCACCTCTGTGCTGTGGGTGGAACCATTGGCACGGAGGACCCCCCCCCCCCCCCCCCCCCCCCCCCCCCCCCCCCCCCCCCCACCCCATTGCTGAGAGATCTCTAAGTGTTTCTCAATGTCAAGGAACCTTGCCTTGATGCATTGGATCCCCCCGGTTGCCTAGGAGATACATCATCGGGACCCGCCAAGGCGCGTTCCAATGTTCATGTGCTACCAAGGCATCTGTACTCGGTTGGCCCGCTGTTTAGCTAACATACCAAGGATATATGGGACGTGCCTTGATGCCTTCCCTCGGTCACAAATTTCCCAGAATACATTGCGGTATTTTTTAAAAATGGCGGTTGAGGAGCCGGCGGCAGCTACTTCAAAGGCTAATTTCTTGTTTAAGTGTAAGTTAACTGATTGTTGCTATCGGGCTTATATTTAAAATGTTTTTTTTTTTTTTAATCCAAAGCAGTTATATGGTTGGTTAGTTGCTTTGTAGTTGCAGCTTCGGTGGTTAGAAGGTATTAACTCCCTTGCACATTTATTTTATTTTATTTTTATTAACATTTCTTGCTCCATGGGCGATGGGCAGGACGTAAACAGTGCGCGTGAGCAGGCAGCTGCAGTCACATGAGTGAAGTCTCTTCCAGTGTCCTCATAAGCAAGATGCCTCCTCTACCAAGGCAGTGCCTTGGTAGACAAGGTTCCTTGACATTGAGAAACACCCTCTGTTTATGCTAGCACTATTGCTAGCTGTAAGCTAGCGGAGCAGGAGCTTGTGGCCCAACTGTGGCTTTTCTAACTCACAAACACACTCTTTTAGATGCATTTTTGCAACTGCTACTGATTCACAGCAATTTGAATGCAAATACACTCAAAAATGCAATTTTGAGCTTAATTTCCTTAAGGTGTGTCCTCTAGCATCAGAAAAATGCCACAAGAACATGCTAACCGCACAAAAAACACAATTATTCTTTTGCCATCAAACAGACTACGAGACAGCAGCAAGAATGTGTGTGTGTGTTTTGTTCTTACGTTCTTGATAGGTGGTGAAAAGGATTCGAAAGCGACTTTTGCGACTGAGCTCGTCTGCCCACATTCGGACAACTCCTAGAGTAGAGACCAGCATGACGTCGTTGGCCACCGTGGAGCAGAACTTACTCTTCAGGTCTTCCACCGAACTAAAACGAGACAAGGAGGCTTAAAAACTGCAATAATATTATTTGTTGTTAGCAGCTCACAATGATGGCAGAAAACTAAGGGAAAGAGTAAGATCAACTCTGTTTGCAGGGATCTATTTTACCATAACGTGCTTAAGTATTTCTACAATTTTTCTTTTTAAATAATTTATTTTTTTCCCATTTTGGCATAAAAATGACCTCAAACATCAAGTGGTTTTCCAACAAACCCTAAATAGAAGGTACGGGATACTGAACTAAGCCAATGAATCAAATCTTCTTAAAATCTTCTTTTTTGGTTTTAATATATAGTTTTAAAGTATTGTTAGTTGAAATATATCATCAGACAATTAAGAGTTTTACTCTGATATTCAGCGCTTCCTTTTCTTAAAGCTTCCCAATTACACACAAACTTATTTTTTCTCCCAACTTGCTTATAATTATTTTAACAGCCTGTCAAACTGCTGATGGACAGCAGTTTTTTTTTTGAGAGATGTTCCTTTTTCTCTTTTCTTCTCATCTTTATTCCTTTAAGCCGAGTTTTTCTCTGTCTCTCTCTGAGCTTCTCCCTCACTCACACACACACCTTTGCTCTTCAGTGCTGTCATGGAAGTAGATTCACTTCCAATTGTTTGAAAATCCAGTAATATTTCAGATCATATCAAGGCAGAAAATGTAGTACATTTAAGAAGATTTGAACAGTCTAAGTTATAAAAATGTCAACAAAAAAACTATTTACTATCTAAATCTAAAGTATCAAGTTAGTAACGAAGTTTTGAACAATAATAATAAAATATTTCAAAACAGTCCCACCTCCCACCGTCGTACACGGCTACAAAGTTGCGCTTGCATTCGTTGGAATTAGCCATCTCATAATCCAGGAATCGAAGGTAGATCTGTTCCATGCAAAGAAGAAAAGAAGACAAGAAACAGAGAAAAAGATATTAAGAAACATAAACTGCAGATTCAAAGAGAGATAGAAAAGATTTTGGCTCCCTCCTGTTACTGTCTGTTAATATTAGTGTAATTCCCAGTTCCTGATCTACAGTATGTATGTAAAACGAGGAGTCTTCTGGCTTTAGACTCCTCAACAGTTAAAATCAAGTATTTTTTTTTCTAACAGTCCCTAGCTGAGTAAAATATTCACCTCACTACACGTTCTGACTCTGACATTTCCTGTGAGTCACTGTCCTAGTCATGTGATTGGACCATCACAGCTCCAGTTTTGGTGTGCCGCGAGCAGCACTCACTGGTGTTTTGGTTAATGAGTGATTGGCTACCTGAGCGTGACAGGAAAATGTGACACTTTAAATACCCAAAGACAAAAGCTCAGGATGAAACAGGATAATGGACTCTCGCCATGTCAAACTGGCTTTATCAATATGACAAGTGAAATGGATCAGAGAGCGAAAACAAGCTAACTATACTTCCCACGAGGTTTTACACTGAGGTCAGTAAGCTTGTCGGACAGTTTGCATCGTCTGATCATAAATCAAAATCTGAAAACACTCCAGGTTTTTAGGCTTTGATTTATGACCAGACAATAAAATCTAAACCTGCCAACGTGTGCTCTATTTTGGGATTTTAAGCTTGTAAACAAACTTCGGAAGTTGGTCACTGAATTAGAACATAGTTAATTTTGACATATATAATAATTTTACACATCGATGTCACATGGAGTGGGCTGCACGGTGGCGCAGCTGGTAGTGCTGTTGCCTTGTAGGGAGAAGTTTGAAAAAAGTAATAATACATTAACAGTGATAAAGAAAAGAGAACATAACTTCACAGAATCTGGTCATTAAAATGACATTTCTATATTTTTTTTACACTGCAGGCTGAGTTTTCTCCGATTATACATAAAAAAAGATTTTCTTTTTCATGTTTCGATCATCTGCTGTGTAGCTTAATTCATTATCCGATATGTGCTGCTGTTGTTTGCACAGACTGGAGGGCTGAACAGAAGGGATCTAATTATTTGACAAATACATACCAGAAACTACACGACCAAGATAAAAAGCTTCTGGTGTTGCATTTCTGCTTCTTTTTTCAGCGAACCTTAACTGACTAATGATGGAGGAAAAATCAGAGGCCGAAACAAAAAAGACGGGAGTGAATCAGACAGACGTAATTTGGAAGGTGAGACAATTACTCCACTTGTGTTTGGTAATAAAGAAGAATCCAGGAGAGCGTTTGCATGTGGCTAAAAGGTGACTACTCATCGCAGTGTTCATGTTTTGACCGATATGGTTGTAAGAACCCACAGCAGATGTTGAGAAGTGCAACCATTCATTGTCGAAATCTGGACTAATAAAAATGTTTTGTGGAACAATCGGGAATATTTGTCGATTCAAGCGCGAGCTGTCAGGTATATTTGGATAGCTGTTCAAACAGAAGTATTAAAAAGAGAGAGAAATAATACTGTGAAAAAGCAAATATCAGCCAGATGGATTTAAACGGTGACATTTAGTCTCTCTGCATCACTGCCGATTAAATGTTGTTTTTTATGTCACTTCAGATGTCAGTAAAATCTCATTAATTTTGTATTTATTGATTTTTTATTTTTTTTACCCCATGTGGTTTCAACTTTTTTTTTGTTTTTTTGACGCTGATGTTAAAATGACACCTGCTGGTTTAAAGTTATAACACCGTCATTAAAAGTACTGCATCACTTGTGTTAACCACAAGCACATGGTCATTACCGCTTTCCTGTAGGACCCCCCCCCCCCACCATCACTCTCTACTCATGCCATCTGCTCTCTCACCCTCAATCTGAATCCCTTAAATGTTTAGACCTCGGATAAAATGCATTATTAAGCATCTTTCCCCTTCTCCCCTCCTTTCTTGTTCTTCCTCCTCTGTACCCCCCGTTTTCCTGCCTTCTCTCTGGAGTCCTCCGGTGCAGTCTAATTAGAGCCTCTGGTATAGGATGTCATTATCTCTCTCGGCTTTTTCTGGCACACTGAGTACGGTGCAGCACTTTGTCTGCATGGGGGAGTAAACGCCACCTCCACATCACAGCACATGTATGCATCACACTGAAGGAAGGGGGATGAACTGGAGGTGGATGTGTTCTCTGCATCTCATCTACTGCAGTAAGCATGTGTGTCTTTGTTTTGTACATTGTGAGGCTGTAGAGCGGGTGAGAGAGAGGTTACAGTCTGAGTGTCTCTGAAGGCTGAGTCGCAATAAAAACATTTTATTTGCATTCTTGCCCATCAGCACCCATGAACGTCAGCCTTTGGCCCCCTAATTTTACCCTGCGAGGCACTTCCGCTGCAACTTGACACTCGTTCAAATTTTGTCAGATTGTTTAGCACAAAATCCTCTCTTGGCACCACGCATACAGAAGCACTCAGGCGAATTTTAAAATTGGTACTTCATACGGCGTCCCTACCTTACCTACTTTGGTGTGTCACTTCTCGTAAGGCTCCAAGCGAGTGCTGCTGATTCAGAAAAGGTCTGAAAGTGGATGGTGCTGTCTTATAGTTCCTGTGGCCTTGACTTTTAAAAGCAGCTGAATCAGAAGGACATTTGTGGGGGAAACAAAGGCAATGGCCGAATATATGCAACCCGGCGAGTGTGCCAGATAAGACCAGCTGCTGTTGCCATGAATCACAGTCAAACCATTGTTATCATCCATAAGCTGGTCTGTAAAAGTGCAGGCTCATTTGTTCTTAAAAAAACAGAGGAAAAACAGCCTCTTTATGTAAAATATATAAATAATGCACACTTTTTATTTAAAATGTATAACAAGCTATGCTAATTGGTTATAAGACATTAGCTGATACTCCAACTGGGAACAAAAAGGAACAATCTAATCCAATCAAAGATCAGATTGTCCTCTTAAGTACTGAGCTACAGTCTGGTGTTAATTTTTAGTTGTTTTTGAGAATAAGTAGGTACTCATAAACAAAAAATCTTCATGATGATCAATTGAGCAAATACTGTGAACAGAAAAATGCAAAGGGTTCACTTCCTTCTTAGTTGCTATAGCTCATGTTCACAGCAATAGTGAAGGTTTCCCGATATGTGCACCATGTCTCTAAAGTTTAATAATGTAAAAGCAAAACAACACAAGGCCTGAATGAGTATTAGTCAAACTATTGTTTACTCATTTCTACACCCAACAATTAAAATACTTTAGAAAAGACCATAAAAAGAACAAAAGTTATTCTCAAAGACACATGGAAGGATCAAAGTTTCTTAGCAAACTATGATTGTGTTGAAAAAAATCTCCAAATTGTCATTCATTTCACTTTTAATAACATGTATTGAACCTTTTGAAGCCCAATCACATAACAGCATTTCTACCCACTAGCAGCCTCCTCTCAGGACATCATGAGAACAGCAGCGAGTTGCACACACAGTCTGGGGTGTTTCCCTCGCTTCCAGTATTCTTCAGATACAAAACAAATGAAATCTGATGACATCAGTTAAAACAAAGTCTAATCCACAGCAACCCCGCACCCTAAATTCCTTTTGGTCATATTGAGATTGCTGATCAGTGTAGACTGAGAGGAGAAGCTACAGCGTTTATAAGATGTGGCCTCTTCCTGCTTTCTGCTCCGGGCTCCGGTGAGACTTTTAATCCGTTACCATTAATGCAGCACAGGTACCTCTTATAGATAAAGAGGCTTGTAGAGTGCATGTTAGCGGTTGGGGGAAGTTGTGAATGTGTGTTTGTGCATGTCTGTATTTTTGTATTCTGTATTTGGATCCTCCCTGCAGCCACAAAATCCACAGTAAAATGAGATACTGGTAGAAGTACATGCTGTACCAAAAGTATAAGGCAACACAAGCTGCATGTTTGAAGGAATACTGAACAAAAATAACTCATTTTTTAAGAAAAAAACATTAATGGAGGCAAAATATTTCACAAGGAAATGACCACTTTTTTCAAACCAATACAATACAGATACTTGGATCTGAGTACTTGCCGATTCCAAGTACCAATGCCAATACTTCTACCACACACAAAATAGGATGAATTGAAGACAGGTTTTATTTTCCTTTCTGCTTGTTATGACAAATGATGGTGAACTCTATAAAAAATTCAAATCTTAATAAAAATGACCACAAAACAAAAATGTCAGGTAAAAAATAAACATTTTCTGTGAAATTATTGCAGTTTCCACATTTTAAGTATTGGTTCATGGTATCGATTAACTAACCGATACCAGTACATTAGAATGATATCGGCCCCGATACCAGTGTCAATATTGGTGCATCCCTATAATCAACTAAAGCCTCATGACCTATTTGAATTTGACTGGATTGGGGTAAATAAGAAAAACCTCCTTCGATGTGAAGAGTCTTGTTATAGTGTTAGTACTTACAGTTTTCTGCGGCTGTTTTCTGCTTTTTCCCACAACAATCTAACTATGAACTATGATCGCATCACAGTATGGGCCTGGATGTAACAGGACTCTCAGAACATATCAAGAACAGCGCCCTGTTTGAAGACTTCCTGCTTCATTCAGGTACGTCACTACGATGAGACGCTCTGATTGGTTGACATGCCGCTTCAAGAGCGTCAAAAGTTTAGCTAGCTGAACTTCTCCATTGCTCGTGTTTCAAGCGTTTCAGGCGTTGATGCTTAAAACGCTTGAAAAGTTGACGCTGCTAAAGCTCAAAAAGCGACGCAGAGACTCTGACGCTGGTCTGACGGACTCCACCATAGACTTTACATGTAAACTTGACGCTTCTGACGTTGACGGTTAGGCCGGTGTGAACGCACCATAAGACTACACCAAGAATCTACAATGACCCTCCACATTCTGGTTGATTCATTACATCATAGTAAGGTAACCCTAACCCTGACCTGTGTGAAGGGGACATATAACTGCCATCTTTCTGGCTGTTTAGTCATCATTTCATGCAATAGGAACAAAATTAAACTCAGTCATTTCAAATTGCATTTCAAATATGGCTTGAAATGTAACCCAATGTTGGACGAAAGCACTAACCTTGGAACGCGGTGGTGCACGGATGTACCATTTACAGTCAACAGCTTCAGCGGCACCGGCCTTCCCATCTCTGGTGATCTGATGAGACTCAACGATACCTTCTGGGCCAACCATGTCATACTGACAGGCTGAAACACACACAAAGACATCCAAAAATCCCTATATGTACAAATGATACTCACACACGACACATATACATGCAAATATTGGAAAAGCAAAGCAGAATATGTGCACAGAAGCATTGTATGCTTTAGTGAGGAAAAACAGGAGATCTGAAAAAGAAATGAGTGATGTGAGCACAAGAGAGATAAAAGAAGAAAAACAAGAGCAAAAACAGAGACTGTGGGAGTATACCTACAGGGCAGAGGTGGGGGTACTCCCAAGTCTGCAAAGTCTGGATCTGAAAAAAAGAGCAGAAGAGGGGCGGGTGGGAGAGGGGGGGGCATTCATTTTTAATTTAAGACTTACAAAAAAAATCTGAATTTCCTCAAAGCAGAAAGGTGTAGCAATGCACTAAAGAACTTTCTCCAAAGACTGCACACATCTGCTTAAACTACGAAATTACTTTCAGCAACCTTAACTGACTGCTAAAATGTCTTGTGCATAAGCAAGAGCCACATATTATTACTCCTAATCAAAGGTATGTATTTTGGTTTAACATTTGAGAGCAAATTTTCTGCTCTGTGTAATTTTTGAGAGCATATATATCCTGGTTCTGCACAAAATTGGGTTCCTGCAGTCAGATTCATCTTTAAGCTGTTGTGCTGTCAGAAATCTTTAGCCGGTTACACAGATACTGATAAATATGTTGGTTCCTTCACAGCTCACTGAAACAAGGCTTCATTTCCCCTGAAAAGTCATTCAATTAAAAGCAATTGTAGAGTGTACCTGCATGTCTTTAGTACATTTTACAAAGATATACTACGAACAGATTTGTTGGTACTTCGAAAATCCTTACATTATAGTCATGTTTCAAACTAAATGTTTAACCTTAATTAGCATCGCAGGTGCCTTCAAGCTTTTCATTAGCCATTCAACCTGTTTAAATTCAACTAAGTTCATTTCAGTGATACTTTATTTAACACCCTAAGGGGTAAATGAATGTTGTAGTGACTTTTTCTGTTCCTTCAGAGGGTCATTACAGATGGTTCAAGCTATAGGTAGGAAGAATCTCCTGTGGCAGTTTGTGTTACAGCAGATCTGAAGAAGCTTCTGACTGAAAACAAACCAGAGAAATCAAAGACCAAAGCTGTCTGAGGAACTTGGAGAGAGGATTTTAGATCTCCATGTTAAAGACTGGGGCTGAGCGAGTACACCATTATCTGTAGCTGTATCTGTTTACCCATCTAATGTATATTATCTGTATCTGTATCCGTACTCGTAGAGGGCGGTGCCTAAACCGGAAATGGACGGGGGTTGTTCGAAAGTAGGCGGGGCTTAAATTCGTACATTATTTTAAGTCTGAAACTGGCATGGATTGATGATTAGAAATGGCTATATTTATTGTTTATTTGAATGAATAAAACAGCCTCAAAAGAGATTCAAACTACTGTTTTTATCACAATAGTAAAGGAACTATTTACAGAACGTTTTATTTTTTAAATCAGAACATTAGTATCTTTAATATTTGTACAGGCTCAGAAATGAGACTCATATTTGTTGATACTAACAGTAGTCAGTGAAAGACTGTCTCTTTATTAATGATCTGTGTAAATTTTTTGGGTGATTTGTGCAAACATTCAGTGGCAAACAAAGAAAAATATGTTTTGTTGTTCACTGTATTTTCAAAAACACTGCACTCTGAATGGGAAAAGCTTTCTCACCAGCCAAACTAAAATCACGCTGCCAAAAAAAAAAAAACAGACCGGCGTGGAGAAACTAGGGGGACACGCGACACGAGGCGTTTACAGCTTTGCTGTCAAATGCGTTGCGTGTACCTTGCTAAACAGTTAATCAAGTAACTTTAAGTATAAAAAACAAAAAAGACGAAAACCTAAAAAAAAAAAACTGTCCCGCACTGAAGCTCGGGGCACTGACCAACGCGACACGAGCTGTTGTCAGCCCTGTCTTGTCACATGTATCGCAGGTGGCGATAAAACCTGAGCTTTCCTGAGTTCGAACGGCCTGTATCTGTTTCATCACGACTCCTTTGTTCATTATTTGTCACCTCCCACAGTTGAAACCACGCCTAGCATGCTGCTGGCTAAAAGCTGTTAGCATAGAGCGTATCAAACTGGAAGAGAGTACGTCTACTGTTGCCATGTGCAGCGGGGCAGGAAACAGTATATCTTGCTCTCATAGGCTAGTTTGTTAGCCAATCAGAGTTCAGCAAATTTGCATAATGAATATTAGTTGCAGCCCGAAAGCCTGACGAAGCCAGCCGATTCTTCACGTAGATAGATTGAAAGGTCTGTTAATCAGTGTTTCCTAACAATTTTTAGATATAAAATGTTTCCCTATTACAGGTTAATACTTCAGATATAACCACAAAGTCCTGAAATTTGTGTGAAATGGCCTTTTTTAAAAAACAAATTAGGCTCAAAATTGCATTTCTAAGTATTTTTGCATTCAAATCGCTGTGAATCAGTAGCAGAGGCAAAGACACGATCTAAAACAGACTAGATTTGTGATGTAGAAAATCCACTGGGTGAGCCGCATGCTCTGAGCTAATGTAAACAGAGAGCTCTCAGCAATGGGGGGGATCCTCCGCGCCAACGGTTCTGCCTACAGCACAGAGGCAAATTGCTAATGAGCTACTGTCGCTATGCAGAAACTAGGTCCTAGAAAATGGCACAGGTTTTGTGATTTTGGGTTAAAAACACCATAATCATAATTTAAAACACACTAAAATGATCAGAGTGGGTCTTTAAAGTTTACAGCTACAAGACCATTTTTGAGCAGCTTCAGGTTTTTGTAACTACAGCGACTATTATTAATAAAAAAGTAGTTTCATGGGACTGTAGCCGACCTCTCAAAATGTAGAAACAAGAAGGAATGCAACTCCAGGATGATCAGATGAATAGAGCAGATAAAAAAAAGACAAAACCTTCCAAGCTAAACTCCAAGGTCAACGCACTTCACTTTCTGATCACACCATCTGTCGCATTTTGAACCATAATTGACTCCTCGCAAGAAGTTCCAAGAAGCTCTACTACTGACAGAAAAACTAGACTGGAATTCACCAAACTTTAACAACCTCCGAAGTTGGAAGGATGAGACAAAACTGAAACATTTTGGCCGCAAATACTCATTTTTATTTATTTATTTATTTACTGTGGAATGATTCCAGCAACATAAGCAGCATATACCTTCATATATATAACAGTGAAAGTAAATCTGCAGTGTGGTATATAGATTTAATTTAGTAATGATTTCATTATTGCACTACATTTGTTGATTTAGAATTTACTTAAAACAACCATGAATATTTTTTGTAAAGAAATTTCAAGGATCTGATAAATATTTTATATTTTTCTTATACCTGAGTGGTTCAAAGATGGTTAATGGTAATCAAACAACAGATGGTAAAGTCAGTGGGTAAAAAATGACAGATCTCCAGTCCAGCACAGAGCTTAAACACCAGATGCATGTGAAAATGACATTTTCTAAATGACTAAAATGTAGTTTCTGTATCTACAATTACCGTCCAGGCGAGTGCACCTGTTTTCGTTGAGTGTACTGCTCTCTGAGATGAAAGTGTGAGTGCAGCTCTGAACATAGTTTAGCCTCTGCAAATTTTTTTTATGGAAGCTTTCGGTTGTGCTGTCCTATCAAAAATAATACATTCTCAGAAATTTTGGGTAAATTCAGGCTGTGGGATAGTCACCATCTATTTTATGTGGTGTCCAAGGTTGAAGGCAGCAGTGCACTGAGAATAATCACAGTGTTTCTGTTTATAGGAATCTGCTTGTTTAAAGTTTTACTTGTTTTTTTTTTTTTTTTTTTTAAAAAAGTCTCCATAAAACAAAGTAAGAATCTAGCATTTTTCAGAGCACTATGAGACACATGTATGCTTTAAAGAGCAGCTCTCCCTCAAAACAGCTTTTTTCTGCTTATAAACTGTATTAGTGGGTCTTTAATGCAACCTTTCAGTTTCTGGGCATTTTTTGACATTTTCACGTAAACTTATTAAACTCTACACTTTTTGGTCTAAAACATCTTAGTGCTGCCCTCTTAGGGTTAAAATGTGGCTATTGCATTTGAATTTTGTGATTGGCTGAAAGTGGTTCATGCCTACGTCACCAGCATCGTCTCTAAGACACGCCTCCTGGAGTATAAAACCGCCATCTCTCAGACACACTTGCCCCCGCCCGCCCGTTGTCTTCTCACCAAAGAGCTGCACACAGGGATTTAGAGCAACTGGCTGTTTTGATATTTCTCAAAACATGTTGTTCCTTGAAGGAGCATGTTTGTGTCCCTTCAAATTAAAACAAGAGTAAAAATTGTAATTGCATGAGACAAACCAAACATGGCTTAAACATTTCATTAAAACCCAATATTTGTATTTATTAATTTATTTATTTCTGTGTAGTTCATTTCCTTTTGTCCTTTTCTTCTTCTTTAGTTCAGCTGTTCTTGATAAAACATTGGAGCTTGTTTTATTACACTGCTTCTTAGAGTCCATATGCTTGTATCAGGAGGATGCTTATTTGTCCTTTTTGGCCAGTTTTTGGATCATGAAGCATAGCACACTGATCTATTGCAGTATAAAAAGCCCTCAAAACAACTCAACTTTACAAGCAACACTTTTTCTCCGAGGCAGAACCACCTGGGTTTACCGAAAAAGCCTGTTACAGCTGATTCACTGTTAGAGTTCCAGCTGAACTCCCAGCTCCAGCAAACCAAAGCTCTGCCTTCTATTCTTCTTCTCTTACACTTATTATTTTGAAATTATTGCAAAACTAATTCATTTCCTCGTTTCATCAGATTTGTGTTCTTCCCAACAGCTTTAAAAGAGAATATAATAAATGCCTAAATTCCAACATGAGATTGATTAATTAGTTTTAATTTAGTTTTTTAATCAGTTTATTTCCCACAAGGAGATGGCTCTCTCATAAATCACTGATTCATTTATCACGGCTCTGTAAACTCAGGTAAAGTTTCAAAAATCATAGCAACCCTCCTAAAAAAATTAAAAAAAAAACATTTTAGGCAGGCTTTTTAAAATGAAAGACGTTGCAAGAAATTGCATCAACAGGGCTGCCACTGCTGAGACGTGTCACTTCTTCCTGCTCATTGAACATCACAGCCTCTTTAACCCTAAAGATCCCATTTCACTGTTTAGATGATTTCCCAAGAGACAGAAATTGACAAAACAGGAGAAACAGGCTTTTTTTTGCTTCCATCATAACCTTTGCAAAGCATAAACACATTTTTTATTTAGAACTAACAATAAATAAATAAATAAATAAAGCTGGTTCCAACTAGGAAATAAATTAAGTAGCCACAGGAAACATTTCTTCAAACAGGATTTGGAGTGTGGCAAAACAGCATTGTCCCTAAACTAAAGAAGTCCACTAAATTGAATATTAAACTTCAGTTTATTGAAAAATAGCAGTTGCACATTCAAAGAACTACCATTAGCTTTGATTTCATTTGAGCGCAGAGCCCATGAACAGAAGCAACCCCCCCCCCCCCTAAAAAAAAACTCAACAACAAATCTGTTCCCAGCCAAATGGCAAAGTGGCTGCTTCTAACTGAGGTCGGTGTGGAAAATGAGCTCTGATTGCACAGTGTGAACACCTTGTCTAAATGTCACTCTTTTTTTTTTTTTTTGTCTGAATGTATGCCCTAATTTTTCTGTCTAGACATGAGTCAGAGATTCAATGAGTGTGCATGTGCACCAGATGTGGTAAACAAGTCTCTAGCAACGATGCACACCTGCACTCTCAGAAATAGAGGTACGAGACAAGTACATTTTTGTACCTATAGGTAAATTGTTCCCGCAAAAGTACAATATTGGTCTTTAAAAGGTCAAAAATGTCCCTCTGAGGGTTAAAATTGATATAAAGTACAAATTTGTACCATTTCAACTGCACCTGCAACCCTGGTCAAGGCGACAAGAATTTGTACCCTTCTTGTCGCTGGGGGTGTACCCTGTAGTCCAGGTCCATTTTTGTACCTTATGAAGTTTTTCCACTAAAACAGTAAAATTATGCCACATTTTGAAGTTTTAAACCAACATTCTGAAACATAATATTGAAAATGATGGATGAAACTTAATAAAAGGGAGATTAACCAGCCTTGACCAGGGTTGCAGGTGCAGTTGAAATGGTACAAATTTGTACTTTATATCAATTTTAACCCTCAGAGGGACATTTCTGACCTTTTAAAGACCAACATTGTACTTTTGAGGGAACAATTTACCTATAGGTACAAAAATGTACTTGTCTCGTACCTCTATTTCTGAGAGTGTGGAGACAGAACAGCTCTGTAATGTAAATGCAAATGTGGGAATATAAGTCAGTCAGATGACGACACTCACTAGATAAACTATAACAGGAGAGTGATTCTGTTGAACCTCAGCGTGTGCTGCAAAAAGAGTTTTTTTTAATGACATTTAACAAATTGATCAAGGCTGCAGAGAAGCACCTCCTGTTGGTGCATCCAACACAGTTTGAGACCATAAAACAATTGTTCAAAAAAAGTCAGGAGACAAGAGACTCTAACTACTCCTCCCTCCTGAATACTTGTTGCTTTTTGACCAAGGTTCAAATGATTCAAACTGTGAACAGCCGAGTGGGGAATACGGTGCAAGTGACTGACCTTGAACTGCTTGGAAGTAGTAAAAATAAGGCCATTCTTATCTACTGTATACTGTGGTTTTTAATACTCTGTCACTCCTGTATCAGACAGGATGGGCTGAATGACTCAAATGCAAAAATACAAAAGCCAAACCACGTCAACAGTGTATGCAAAAGTATCATTTATTTCCAATTTATTTGTAAAAACTGCTTATAAATGTATTCATGTTCCACATATAAAAACTGGTATTTGCCTAAATGCGGTACATATTGTATGTAAACAGATAAGAACAGAAAACAGGAGAAAAAACAACAACTAATGATATCAGATCATTAAAAAAATCTATATTTGAAGCTAAATCAGTGGCTGCATGTTTTTCAACTGGCACCTGGGAGTAACATGCTGCCAACAGCATCACTGAGTGGTTGTAATAATCACCAAGTAGTTTCAACCACCGTGGTACTGTTTCAGACAGGAGAGCATGTTTCTGCCATCCCGGTTTACTTTAAAAAGATTACACAATAGATACTACGGCGCGGGTGAAACACCATCACTCTCAGAATGCTTGCTCATAACTCTTAATTTATTCAAAAGACACACTTTAATTGTGACGTAATTGTATCCAGGAGCATCCTAGTCGCTGCATGTTTTTTTGTGCCTATCATCAAAGCTCCAAATAGATATTTACCAAAGAATAATGAGAAAAGAACTGAGCTTCCTCACTGCATCTCATCAAAGAAGTTCATTAGTATATTTCCCCAAATTTCAGACCATTTCTAAAAGCATGTTTTTCTTTGTGACTCACAAAAGACTCCATTCTTCTTCTTTTTTTTTTTTAATCAGCGGAGCCATTCTCATCCCTTGCCTATGAAAAAAAAATCAAAGTGGAAGACAGTTGATGAAACAGTGACCTTCAGGTCATCTGTTTTTTTTTTTTTCTTTTAGATTTATCATTGAGCTCTGGCATCATATACCACAAACACAAGGTCAAGCAACAGCTAGATATGCTTGTATCCAGGTGCACCCAGTCTTACACCTTTAATAAAGGCTATTCTTATTACAGCAACAAAAGCCCCACTACCAGGCTGTTATGGTCATACATGCCTCCAGGATGACCTTTGACCTTTTACGACTCCAGCCACTGAATTTAAATCAGACCGGCTCCATTCCATCAGTAATCCATCACTCCCTTTCCTCCTCTGTCTTCTTTGATTAACAGATTCAATCAATTACATAGATTGATGAATGATGAACTAAATCAAGTATGTGTACTCTCTCCCTGCAGCTGATGATTTAAAACTCTTATTTATAATCTCAGCAGGATTCTTCAGCTCAGCCGCACTGGTAATACCAGATTACAAAACATGAACAACATTCCCAAAGCATCACTGCATTTCGCCTTAGCGTGCTGACATGTGGAATTAGTTCATTTCCGGTCGCCATTGTATCAAATTTCCTTTTATGATGCGCCTGATTTCTCTTTTGTGTAAACATCTTTGCAAGATTAAGCTCAATTCCAAGCATATCCACACAAAGACACATCTATCTTTATTGCTTCTTGCATTAAGAAGACAAAGATTCTCAGATCAAAGCTCAAGACGCAGATATTAAGAAGTCTAAAGTTAAGAAGAACAAAATGCACTAGAATTCTGACCAAACTGCCAAAGTTGATACATGGAAAAAAGTGCAAGACTAAAACATTATTTCGCACAAAGAAGAAAGACAATGTGTCATGGAGGCTTACACACATATTTTCTCTTTAACAATGAAACACCTTTTGACTAAAATATTGGATAAAATAAATTTTAAGCCTCAAAACTAATAAAAGTATGCAGCTGTTTTTAAACTGAAAAGAAAGATTTGTTCTTGGAATAAATATTTAACATCACTCGGAGTACAAAACAACTGTTGAGGACTCAATAATGAACGCTGCCTAGAGGCAAACAAAATCTTTTATGAACCACTAGATGAACCTAATGAAACTACCAGAAAGCAATCATTGGATGCATACATCTACAACTGATTACCTTTTGAAGTCAGTTCCAATTCAAGATGGCCGACACAGCCAATCAACATTAGCAAAAACTAAAATTACTGCCCTGTCTGTTTACAGGCACTGAGCTAAATTTTGGTGCCCTGAATGCTCTAATGACCAGAGGCACGACTGATGCCTTCACCTTTTCTGGGCCACCAGTATTTCTCGAGTTTCTTATGCTCCTTTTTTCTTCTGATGTTGTAATGACTTGCAATAACCACCATGGCTGTCCTCCACTATTTATACATGTGTGTGTATTATCTCTGCCCGAACCTTAATTATAATTACCCCAAGAAACAAGCATACATCTACTTTTCCATACATCTACTTGTATGGAAACGCATATTTCTAACACAACAAATGGGGGTTTGTTGCAGAAAATAACACAAGTCAAAAACAATTGATAATTACATGCTGGTTAGCAGTGCTAGGTTGTGTATTGGAAAATGTTTCTCATATATCCTTTAGGCACATACAAATGAAACAGAGTGCTGCAGAGCTGTTGGGAGATGCAAATCTAATAAGTCTACAGTCCCATGAGTATTGCATTGCATTTATTAAACAGAAACTACAAAATGTTTTATTAATAAGTCTAATATGGGGATGAAAAGTAGGCTTCATCGCAGCATTTCCCTTCTCTATTAGCTGCTGCCCAGAGTGTAAGTAAAACTAATGAATAAGGTAATGATTGCCAACATGTTCCACGCACAAAAAAACTCAATTTCCCAGCGGCCTCATTCCCTCTCAGCTACTCAGTGGTGACATTTAAATAAGCATCTGATTAATACTCTCTGTTTAAGTGGTTGATCAAGTTAATGAATGGCTACCATTAATCACAGTAGGCTCTGTTGTAGATCGAGCAAGTTCCCCTGAAAGACAGATGAAGAGCCACAAAGAGACATGGACAACTTAGAGCAGGGGTGGCTAACTCCAGGCCTCGAGAGCCACTATCCTGCACATTTTAGATGTTCCCCTACTTCAACACACCTGCTGCAGATGAACAGGTCGTTAACAGGCTTCTACAGGACTTGCAGATTTGAATCAGCTGTGTTGAACCAGGGGAACATCTAAAATGTGCAGGATAGTGGCTCTCGAGGCCTGGAGTTGGCCACCCCTGACTAAGAGCATCCGCTGCAAAAAGACGATTCTTTGTTATATTATCTCAGTTCAACCAGAATCAAACAAAAAGCCATTGTAAACATCTCTTCTGCCGAAACTGAGCTTCAAAAAGTAACTGTGGACTGTTTGACATTGTTCACCCTCCAGTTAGACAGAGAAAGACGGGATCAAAAGGCATTATGGTGGATTGATAGGAATCACCACACCCTGGGTGTCATAGTCAGTGAGCCCCAAACAACAATTAGCACTGATGGAGACTGTAACATTACAAGCATTATTAAATGCACACTAGGGATGGGCAGTAATTGAATCATTAATGTAACAGTTATTTTTTTAGTGAGTGTTTGTTGTTTTCTTTCCTCTCCGGTGCATGTTAGCAACGTAATGCTAACAAGACCACTAGGTGGCGATAATGAAACAAGGAGTCTATTAACCCCTCACTGTGTTTTTACAAGTTGGGGTGCATTTTTCAGTACAACACCTTTCCCTCAAAAAAGACTTTGATGCGATGTTGCCATAAATCTGCCATTGGAGAATTATTTTGAATGGATTACAAAATAAAAACTACAGCCATGGAAGAGCTACATGTTTACTGCCAGAATATCCATGCACTGAATAGAGGAAAATGAAAGACCACAAATATCCCTGCTTATGAGAATTAGCAAAGTCATACATGTGTATATCAGCAACGTCTGTTCCGCTCAATGGTATGTTCACTGACAGAATGTGATAAGGAACCTATGTACACCTCAAGTTTTCATCCCAACTATGATACATGGTAATTTCTAAATAAAATCATGATGAAAAACATGGTAATAATCCCAGATTATCATGAGGTTGCTTGCTAGTGGCTCTTTTAAAGCCAGTATCTCACAAAGCTGCAATAGTCGCAGAAAAATTGTAAATAGTGCTGATGAAGGAATTTAAAAAATGTCTTGAAATGTTAACGATTGACACAAAGTTCATTTTTTCTCAACAGAATTTCAGATTTAGGCAAAATTTTGATGCAGAACAGTTTTTCACTTTTCCTCAGGCAATTTGAAAAAAGTTTTGGCCAAAAGAAGACATCAGCATTTCTGCATGGTGTATACATGTGGCCTCTTTATTGCATGATGCATCTTTAACTGGCGTTTGTGGATCACATGACAAACTGAGTGGATAGACAATAATATCTGGAAGATTTTTTTGATCCCATGAAGTGATGTCCAATAGAGAATTGTATGGTTTAATGCAGTGATGTCTCAGGGGCCCACAAATCATGGGTTTCCAGTTTTGACCTTGTTCATTGCCCACAGAGATTCCTCCTGATTCTCTAAAATTTTTGATTAAATCATTCTTATATTATTTTCTTCAAAGTCTTCACAATTTCCCCCTGAAGAACTGAGTTTGTCTCAGACTGGAAAACTTTTGCCCATTTTTACATCTGAGAGGTTCTACCTCTCCGAAATGCTCCTTTTATACTCAGTCATGACTGAGCTGTGGCTAATTAACCTAATTAGTTGTCAAATGTTCCTCTAGTTGTTTTTCAATTGGACTAGTTACTTTATGAGCCTTTTATCGTCTGTGAAAACTTTTTTAGATGTGCTGCTGCCATCAATTTAAAAATGAACCAATATTTTCTATGAACTTATAAATATCCCAGTTTCAGCATCTGATATATTGTTCATGTTCCATAGGGAATAAAATATGAGTTTACAAGATTTGCAAACCATTGCATTCTACAGTACTTTTATATTCATTTTACACAGAATCCCAAATTTTTGGGAACATAGATTTATTTATTTTTTTATCAAAAAGTGCAAGCAATGTAAGGTAATTTTGGACCCGTTCTTTCCACTGAACGCACAACAGATGTGCAACGTTAGTGAAGCATAATTTGCGGCTGATAGCTGCCATTAAAGTCAATTAATCTGTTCTCAGTGCACGTGAAGCAGCGCGCATGAGACACATCTCAGAAGCGTAGTGTCGCGGGCATTACGTTGCAATTCTATTTCATATTCTTCTATAACGCATCAAGCTTAGCAGCTTAGTTTGGACCAGACAGGAAATCAGGCATTCGTGAAAAGTAAAATACTTGGAAGTTTCAAAATAAAAGTACACGTGCGAATTTCCATTTGCGAGACTACAAAAAAATACAGTAGCTGTGATGGGTTTGAAGTGGTGTGAAAATAAGCCACATACATTCTGGATACATATTGATGTTTTTCGCCTTGGTTTTTGTTGTGTGTGCTGATGAAATCACATCTCCTGGGACCAGCTGGATTTATGCGTGATAAGTGTGTGAAGCGCCCCTGGTGGGAAGGGATGCTTAGCTGAATGCGCGAGCAAAACACTACGTGCTGCCGACGCGTTCAGTGAAAGGAGGGGTTAGTTATGAATGATTGGACATAAAAAAATGTTAAATATTCCAAGCATAACAAAATAGCAAATGAAATTAACAATAAATTAATTAAAACACTAAATTGTGACAAGAATCAATTTTAGGGGCTCCGTTCAGCTTTGTGGGGTCTTTTTGTGCGTTTTTTTTTTTTTTGCAAGTAAGAAACTTGCGTGAAAAGGACAAAGTTTTTGTGCGTTTGGAAGAGACATTCAAGAAAAATCAAATATGTGAAAAAAAATCTTCTTAAATTTGAAGTGGCCGACATGACAGCATGCTTCTATCTTGTAATGGCACTGAGTCAGACTGCAGAAAATGGAAAAAAAGAAAAGTCTTCTGTTTATGTTGAACAAAATGGTACATGAAGGTTTTTTTTCCCTGCAAAGCTCACTCACTTTGTTTTACATTCACACAGACAGCTTACCCTTGACCTCTTAATATATGATCTGTAACTTGGTAGGATCAGCTTGTCACTGGAAAAACTCTCCTGAGTAATTTCCAATTCTGCCGTGACCATCTATGGTTCAGGTGCCCTTGATTAAAAGCACTTAACCCCAGGATGTTCTGAGGAGGAGTTCAATATCCAGAAATATCAGCTGAAAGAAAAAGATCCTGTCAGCGTTCAGAGGACGGGCTGTTACAACATTTTCTGAGACAAATATAGATTACAGAAATGGTGTGATCTCTGTCCTTGTGTGGGAGCTAAAGATTCACATGATACATTATTGATCTATATAAGGGAAGCAGCAATAGAATAGTATCTTTTCCAAGGACATTTAAGCAGAAAAAGATACCAGTGCCTATGGCATTCTTAACTTCATATATCTTCAGCAATATAAACTCCAACTCCTTTCTTGTGTAAAACTCAATTTTTTAAAGCTCCTTGCAAACACAACACTAAATCTCATCTCTTACAGTCTGACTGTGCCAAAAATAATCACGTTCAAAGATTTCAGAAATATCAAAGGAAACTGCATGATTTGAATCACATTAAAGAAAATATTAAATGAGAAATATAAGCTTAATTCACAAAGAATTCACAAGATATACATTTTACATACAAAAATCTATCTAAACATTTGAACGTTTTCCGCTATTTTTAAATGTGAATGCCTGAAGAAATGATCTATCTTGCAGAGTTTTCATCTAACAGTTAAATGGCAAGATTTTATTAATACAAAGACATGATTAACTCATGCAGCCAAAACTATATCAGCACAGAGCTGTTGCATTGATCCAAGAGCACTGTGCTTTAATTACAAGATGAGTCTGTTGATCTTCACATCCGTGACACCTACATGTTCAGTTTACTCTGTTATTGAACACTAACAAAGAAACAGCCGACTGAGATCCAACTGGTGCATGGTGTAAAGAAAAAATCTATACCCACACTGTTTATTGAACAGCCTATAAAATTTGCAGTTTCGAGTTGTTTCAGAAATTAGATAGTGGAAGCAAAATGATTTCAGAGCTTTTCATGTAAGAATCTGACTTCTTATTATAAGTACTTCACACAAACCAGCTCTAAAACATATAATAATATCCCTTCTGAGCTGCTTGTTTGCCAGTTAATTAATCTTCTTTTCACTACACCTCTCTAAATTCCCCTCCTTTGACATATTTACTACGTAAGTTTTGGCACGACTCCAACTGCCTGTATCCAAGATTGAATAAAAGGCTTTCACTTTGAAAAGACAGCAGGGAATTTGATCATTAGCGTGGAGTTTCACTTCAATTTTTCACATTTATTCCCAGTGATGGGAATGCTCTCGTCCTTCATTCCTCCTTTCAATGCTCCTGGGAAACAGTGACAAGGACATAAACCTAAATCTGAAACAACACTATGCCACCACCTTGAGAACCACGTCTCTCGTCTCTTTTTTTGTGGAAAAAGAAAGAAGCAATTTTTATTTAAGACCAGTAAACTCAGAGTTTAGAGTTTAGTCAAAACAGAAAATAGGAAAAATGGGTTGCTGGAATTTTTTTTTTTTCTTTTTGTGAAACATGATCAGTTCGAAATTCTCATAAAACTCAAGTGACAAAGTTTATAGATAGTGTAAAACAACTTAGCCTTATTTCGAACATGTAATCCTAAAGTAGTGTAAGAAATCAATATCTTAATACGGAGTGCTGTTTGTAAAGTTACACAGTTATTAACATCAATATTTTGGGTTATTTAGCCTGTCATAGGAGAAAAAATGAGGCTCATTTTTCAAACGCATATTTTCCCCTTGTTATTCATTTAATTAGAAATGTTACATTAACTAACTAAATATTTAGCTAGTAAGCTAAATATTTAATTTTAAGTTTAATGTTTATTTTTTCTTAAAGAGGTAGCTTAGATATTTAGTGTTTTAATTTTTCTTAAAGGTTTTAAGCAACTAATATTTCATCTGCGATAAATAGCCCTTGAACATTTGGAGATGTACATATTAATCCTGAAATGCCTGATGAAAAGCCAATCGAGACAAACGTGGATTCCTCTAAACTTAAAACAAAGCAGGTCCTCATGGCTACAGTATGATAGATAGATAGATAGATAGATAGATAGATAGATAGATAGATAGATAGATAGATAGATAGATAGATAGATAGATAGATAGATAGATAGATAGATAGATAGATAGATAGATAGATAGATAGATAGATATCTTATTTTTAATGAGTAATTTCATTTGCAGTTGAATTTAGCGGTGTAGCTAGCTGGATGTAGCTGCTCGGGTTTAGCAAATGTTTAGGTTGGAATTCGATAATACGTCTGCCTCATCTGAGAAATGCCATACTGACAGTGATGCAAACGTTTATAAAATAACAAGAAATCCTCTTTGAAACTGACCTCTGCTTTGGAAAAATTATTTACCAAGAGTCAAAGCGAGTTGAATAGGAAGATTAATGTAATTTCATGCATGAAATAAGAGTAGTCATTCAAACGCAAGTTCATCTGGATGAGAGTCTGCATATAATGTTGTCTTATTGTCTGTATAATAAGGCTGTGACTTGATGACATGAGAGACTATTAGACCTCTGGTCATCATCAGACTTCTAGGTTCGAGGCCAGGATGTTTAGAGAAAAACAAACATCATTGATAAGCTATTGCAACCAATATGAGGTGGAGATAAACAACCTGACATTTAGTTATACCCAACTATAACCTACAGACCTGTAAAATCCCAACGTGTGACTAGCCTTTGCTTTTCCAAACTGACATAATTCAAGACATTAACTGTTTATAACCTTTTCATCTTCTTCAAAAGATATGAACTATCCTTTTAATATGTTAAGGACAGTGACAGTGCTGCAGGTTGAACACCCAGATCAACAGATCTCAAACAAGACAGAATAATTACCTGCTTTTATGTCAAGGAGTCTTAAAAACTGACACAAATTCCAGCTGTAAACATATCTTGCAGTTCGCACTGACGTGGAGGGCACGGCCAGTTGCCAATAAGCACAACATGAAGGGGGATTGAGAACGTCAGTTTTCTGGTTTCAAAATGTTGCAGCATTTTATTTAAGCTGCTGAATGTCTGCAAAACTATTGAGTTAAAACTGAGGCAGGTTTGGCATTGATTGCAAACTTTATGTCACAGAGGCTATAAACAAAATCCATATGCTGAGAACTTACTCACCCCTCCTACTTCTTGTATTTATGAGCTATTCAACAGAAATCTCTGTAACGTTACTGATGTGGCTTTATTTTTCCACAGAATTATTCAGCATGTGTGATTATATTCATTAGACTCCCACCTCGTCTGCTGCTGCTAGTTGTACTTGTAAGTAATGATAGAAATTTGTACAGCAAATTAATCGCAGTGTGAAGGTTCATACAATAATGTCCGATATGACTTTTTTTTTTATAAGAATGGGTTTAATATGGCGGCAATCTACTTTGAAACTTGCTCCTTTGTGACTAATCATTAGCTTGTCAGTTCGGCCAGAAATAAACTGCATTTCTCTCTAAACTTTATAATAAGTATGATATTCATTGTTCATATCTCCTTTCCCCCCAAAACCCCACTTTAAAAGATCAAACTACTACTTTTTACATCATTGCGTGATAGAGATGAATTTTCAGACTTACCCTTCAAAAATCACCCAAAAAAAGGTGTTTAGTTGTCGATCACAACAATAAAATACAACACAGTTCTCAGTATTATATATTTTTTTATTTGTTTTTCTTAGATTTACTCAGAGATTGAATGAGAATATTATTCGAAAAAAAGCAGCACAAAACCACAAGGATGGTCTTCTAAAATATCCAACATATCTGCCTTTTGTGAAGTCCCACATTTTTGCTAATTTTGGTACTTCCCTGTCAACCTGGAGTCTGACTACACAAAGCTGAACATTTAGAGGATTATTTTAAAATAAAAACTTAACACAGATTAACTGATGGATTAGAATTTGATCCAATTTAAATGTGTAAACTTCATACTGATACACTATTAAAGGTTCTTTGTTATGTTTTTTCCATTTGTATATATACATTTATTTTCGTTATTGGTGAAGTTAAGCGTGTTCCTACATGTAAACCGTGTGCAACGGTGTTTGTTTGTGTGCAAGATGTGATGTTAGTTCAGGTGAGGAGCCATTACTGATAGAGCAGTAAGTTGTCCCTGGGCATCACAGGTGTTTCGATCTAAGGGACGCCACAATGACAGACACTTTCCATCTCTGTTCCATTTGGCCAACCATGCAATAAATCAACACAACATCACCACTCTGCCACTCATTACTGCACTGAAAGGCAGAGAGATAGAGAGCGAGGGAGTGTGGGGGGGGGCAAGGACAGAACAGAGATAGATCTGCTGATCTGCAAACAATGCTCCAATAAGAAAGGTAATTGAAGATTCTGATAGCTTTTTTTGAGACGGGGTTTCATTTCCCTGTCACGGAATTATGGGAGGCGACAAATTTCTGTTTCAATTTTCACTGCTGCTCTGCAGTTGTTTTAGAGTCCCCGGGGGGGGTGAATCAATGACTCGCTGACTTCTTTGTGCCAACAACAGGATACAATTTGACCCACTGGGGTGATGAACTGTAACGCCTTTATACTCGTAGGCAATACAAACAAGTGGATTTAAGAGAGGAATGCTGAATAACCTCTATGTTTTCTGTGTGCAGTGCCACTGCATGCAACGTAAACAAATAAAGGACAGTGGAGAACTTTGCAAACAGTATAAGTGGTGGTAAAACAAGAGACGGACAGGGAAGATGGTAAGTGAGGCAGATTAGGAAAATACAGATTAAGATTTTGCTCCATTCGTTTTTTTACACTTTATCATCTAAAGTGATACATAAATATCCAGATCCAGAAACTCCTGAGCCCATTTCTAGGTAAAGTGTGATTTATAAAGGGGAGATTGTGTGCAGCTGTGTGTACTCCATGTTTTATAGGTTACAAACTTACTTGGCGTAAGTAGATTTTTTTTTGCTGAGCTTTAGTACGGTTTTAGTAAGGATTCTACGCAAAGTTTTATAAACGAGACCCCTGGTCACTTTGTAGACTCCAATGATTCAAAATGTGGCAACAGAAAGTGACGTATCTTGAACTTGGAGTTCAGCTTAAACAGGATAAGAGTTGGTCGGTTTGATGGTTTCTTTTGATAATTTTCTACCATCTGTTTTTTGTGTCAGATTAACCCAGGGCTGCATTTCTTACGCCCACATCACAGTAAGCCAACTACAATCCCATGGACCTTAACATTTTTCACTTATATTGTCAGCTGTGTTCACAGGAAGAGGAAAGTGCTTGGATATGGTCTAATTCCCTTTACTTTTTATTTTAATTTCTAAGATCTTCTTTCTGAGCTCCATCTTTGCTTTACCTGGCCCATGTTCAGTGTGGTGCACACAATGCTACCAAACTACACCTTTAAAGAGGCCATTTCATACAAATTTCAGGACTTTGTGGTTATTTCTTAAGTATTAACCAGTAATATGAAACATTTTATATCTAAAAAACGTCAGGAAACACTGATTAACAGACCTTTCAATCGGTCTGCGATAAAACTCGGGTGGTTCCGGCTCCTTCTGTCAGGATGCTTCGACTGCTTCGTCAGTAGCTCGTTCATATTCATTGTTTGAATTTACTGGACTCTGATTGGCTAACAAACGAGCCTATGAGAGCAAGGTACACTGTTTCCTGCCACGCTGTGCATGGCAACGTCAGACGTCGTGTCCTCCTGTTTGCTACGTCTTATGCTAACAGCTTTTAGCCAGCAGCATGCTAGGCGTGGTTTCAACTGCGGGAGCTGCCAAATACTAACGAACAAAGGAGTTGTGACAGGCCGTTACAGGCCGTTCGGACTCGGGAGAACTCAGGTGTTATCGCCACCTGCGTAGTTTGAGAGATTAAAACTGAAAGAGAAGTTATTGACCTGTTTTCACACCCAGTATGAAGGTAAGAACACCTGTGGAGCTAAAATATTCAACAGAAACCTCAGAAAAACTGTTTTTAATGGAAGGGCCTCTTTAAACATACTAATAACTGATGAAAACCTTGATGGAACCTTTGATACTAATTAACATTCAACACTTAGTTTGAAATACAACTTTACAGCAAGGAACAATAGTCTCTTTAGGGTTACTAACAAATCTGTTATACTATTTTTGCAAATATTAAAAAAATCACCAACAACAAATGAGTAATTTCACAATTATATTGATTTATTCTATCACACACTAAAGGCATGCGGGTATACATTAGACAATTGCTTTTAATTGAATCCCTTTTCAGGAGAAATGAAACACTGTTTCAAATGAGCTGCAAGGGAAAAAAACAAATGTGAGAGTCGTAAATTTATCTCAGCATTTGTTTGCATTGATTTGCACTCAAACTAGCTTGCTGTGTTTCACTTGCACAACTTGGAGCTGTGACAACAGCCTCAGACTCACATAGGGGATTTCTTTATTATTATTATCCAGCAACAACTAATAAAGATCACTTTTTTCTGTACACATTTTTACAACAAGCTGCTTCTCCCTTCCGTTGTCAGCAGGGACGTGTTGGTCCTGATGACAACCTAATGGCCCTCCAGCAACAAAAACACTGTAAATGAAGAAAAGCTACTAAAACACAACACAAGCACTGACGCTTGTGTGTTTTTTTGTTTTTTTTTTTACTTCTCAGGGATACACATATAATGTTAAAAAGGGTAATTTACAATGCAAATACACAGAATTGTGTAGAATCTGCGTCAGTCTCCCCCTGAGAGATAATTCATTCAGAACTCGTGTCTTCAGCTGATACTGGAAACAGCAGATGTGCTGGTATACGTAAAGCCATTTGGTTAGTCTTTCGTCATTTGACCAACCTAAAGTGGATTAGCCCCCCCCACCTTATCCACCCCCTTTGCATAGTTTTCTGTTGACATAATTTCAAATGTATTAAAGGTAAGAAAGATCCATCTAAATTGGATTCAGTTGGATTTATATGCTCTGTACAAAGTCTTAAGCTCATAGGAAATAACCCGTGCACAATGTTCCAGGGCTAAAACATGTACCGTCCGAATACTGTTTTGTTATCATCCCCAAGTCCTTCTAGTTTCATAAAACTTGATATAGTTTGAATGCAGCATTTTATATGTCATAATGGCCAGAAGGCATTTATAATAGTTAGCGTATTACCTCCTCCACAGGGGGTAATGGCAGGTGACTGGCAACAAAGTCCCATCTCACTTTCAACAAAATAACTAATTTCACTGGATGTTATTTGGAGAAACCACCATGCATACATTCATAGATTGTCAGAATACTCCCCAAATTCTCACATTAAGCATGAAATCAAATGAAATTGCCTAAACAGTAAATATTAAGATGCTATTCAACATACTGGTGGGTTTCCATGCTGTGTAGTAATATTCTCAAGCAAGGGTCGCTACATCTAAATGAGTAACTGCAAATCAGCCGTGAGAAAGGGGGGGGTGTGCTTCTTGAGAGTGGAAGACACACTAATAGAAATAAAACTGTTCCAGCAGTTCCCCACAGCTCCCAGCAGTTCCCCACAGCTCCCAGCAGAGCAGACTACAACGTAATGGACGGTGACAGCAGGATTCATTTTACCATTTATTTATGAATGATGAAAAAGCAGAAAGCCTTGAAACTAATCTGCATCTGACTATAAACATTCATTAGTTTAGTTAAACCATCCATCATTCGAATTTTAACCTCGTTTATGGGTTATTATAATGTCATTCTAGTCGCCGGTTGAAAAGTAAACCGTGTGTCCTAATGCAGCTTTGTTTCATATAGGGTTTGCAGCCCTCTAGTTTAGGCGAAATATTTGTAACTTGTATTTTCTCTGACAGTGATCAGTAAATATGTCATCAAATGGTGCTTAGTTGATCACGCGATGCAGGGTTAGACGCACACATTCCGTTGATCTATAGGACCATGAGTAATCGCCTTGTCTATTTTTAGCAAGAAAATGCAACTGTCAATCGTTGCCATTGTCCCTATTTTGTTTGCAAAGCTACAATGTTTCTTAAGTTTGAGTTTCTGATTAACTTATCTATGATGTAATCTATCCATACGATAAGTTTTGAGATAAGTACGGACATATTTTCCTCTCTAAATACACGTTACATGTTTGTTTTGATCACAGAACATGTAAATCTTGCAGCTTGTTAGCTTCTACAGTTTGAAGGGAAGCAATTTAAGTGACTCAAATAGATAATAAAAAAAAAAATTACTCATCGTTTGTCACAAAAAAATTAAAGGCTCAGTACAACTTTACAAACAGTGAGTAACTGTTTCATCCTACACAACCAGTAAGCTAATCCTGCAAAAGAAACTGTTAGCTGAGCATTGCACAGACAATAACATCAATGTGTTCCAACCAAACATGGTGTCACACTTAAGTATGACCCTTTTGTTACAGCAACAAGCAACTGCATTCACAAACCGCCACTGATTATCAAGCAGCTAACAGCCTCCCACATGCTCCTGTGACCATCTTTTCTACTCTCGTCTCAGCATGCAACAGGGGGATAAATATGCTTGAGTGTCACAAGATTTTATTACACCCTCCTCCCAGCATATCACTGATCGCTGTCACTGTTGATGGATTCCACTTAAGAAGAGGCCAGAATGAGAAGTTGTCATGGTGTTGTGGTAAACGAGTCCCTACAGGATCATGTGTCATTCATACACTAACATGGCTGCATGTCTGTGTGTGCTGAAAATTTGCATTGGTTTCCAGCTTAACGTGTCCAGATGGTCCGTTTTGTTTCGCCATGTTATCCCATTACTTTTATAAGCACTCTGACATGTGAGTTCACAAAAGCTGCTGGAAGGAGCTTTCAGGACTAAATTGTCACTTTACAGAAATATCATGTTAACTCGTTAAAAAAAGCAAATAAAACATTCCTATCTAAGCGTTGAATCATCAATTCAACACAATCCTCCATCCTGAGCAGCACGGATTGGCGACAACGGAAAATAACCTTTGGACTGATGTGCATTGACATCCATCTCCGTTTAGTATTGACATCTTAGCAATCTAATAAGAACACAAATCTAAAAATTTAACTGGAACAGCGTCTTTGCTTTACACAGCGTGTTTAGCAGGCTCTGAGCGCCATGCTAAACATCTAATAAATATGTACGGCATACAGTGCAGGTTGGCAGGAATCCAGATGGAGATTTAAGGGTTTGTAAGGTCTGTCCTGTTTTTGACCCTGTAATTTGATCCCTTTGGTGCACTCTGAAATATCTCAAAAATGAAATTGTGATGCCTACGAAGCTCAATAAGTCCTAATGAAATTTTTATTTACACCTCTACAATAAAATACCTTACTAGCCGTTGACATTTCATACCGGATGTGGTTTAAAATGAAGGATGTTAGGCTTTTTCGATTTAATTTCACATGCCAATATACTACAAATACAAAAATAACTTCCACCCAACTATAATGGATCTCATGAAGCTGAATACTGGAAAAAAAAAGTGTGAATTCAACGTGTGGACACTGAGGTGGAGAATAAAAATCTCAGATACTCTCATCTAAATCAAGAAGGGACATCAAAGGCAATAAGGATAATGGTTGCATTTATTATTGAGATGCTCAGTACAAAAGCTTTGCTCTTGGAATCTAACAGCTAACTATATTTGAAGTAAAATGAGTATTTGTGATTAGGAATGGGTAAAATAACGATGTAAATTTGAATAATTAATGCAATTATCATTTTATGAGAGATCTGTCTAATTTATTCCAGCACTTCTTTGTAAAATGGTGCTAGCATAAAGTTGGTAAGGTGCAGTGGTGGAGCCCGGACATTTTCAATGGGGTGGCCTGGATGGAACTGTTAAAGGAGAACGCCCGTTTTTTGCAATTGGGGCCTTATTTATTCTGTGAGATGTGTTTTACTCGTCATCAGTGGTACTTTTTTGCGATTCGGATTTGTCTCGGAGATTTTTGATTCACACGGCAAACACCTAAACGCCAATAAACGAGAGTCAGTTGGGCCTGCGTTCGCCAACCCTAAATCGGTTTAAAATCAGTTCAAATCCGTTATTTTTTTAATCTGGCCATTAGGATACTCTATTGTTTTTTCCGTTCCAGTGCCATTTTGAATCCTGCGCTCATAGAAATGATATTTTTTAGGAAGCTAAGCCACTGCACCAATAGAATGGGCGCGCGGAGAGATGACGTCACTCTCCCGTCACTGTAAAAAATATAATTTCTATGAGCGCAGGATTCAAGATGGCACTGGAACGGAATAAACAATAGAGTATCTAAATGGCCAGATTAAAAAATAACGGATTTGAACTGATTTTAAACCGATTTAGGGTCGGCGAACGCAGGCCCAACCAACTCTCGTTTATTGGCGTTTAGGTGTTTGCCGTGTGAATCAAAAATCTCCGAGACGAATCCGAATCGCAAAAAAGTACCACTGATGACGAGTAAAACACATCTCACAGAATAAATAAGGCCCCAATTGCAAAAAACGGGCGTTCTCCTTTAATATTTTGGAGTGGCAAACATGTCACAGAAAAAATGCAGAGTTTTTAAAGCACTTAAAGTCATGCAACACAACATTTTGACATTGGTAAGTATTAACCCTCTTTCCTTATTAGTGCAGGTAAAGTAACAATGATGCACTAGAAAAATATACAAAAATATAGAAAAATATAAATGTGTCTAGGGTGGCTGCGTCCACCCCGGCCACACCCACAGCTCCGCCTCTGGTAAAGTGCCAAGTTGGTTCCTAACTACCCTGCTTTACCAGGCAAGAGTGCATTTTTCTGCAAAACACCTCCCAAAAAACCCTTGACATGATCCTGTGTTTCTGCCATTGTGACTTGATTTTAATGCTGCTCAGGATGTCCATGAAATGTGATGGCAGCATGCCCAACCAGTCAGAAGACTCTTATTTATATCTCATTTTATATTTTTTTCACATATCTACTCTTCACTCTCGGCCTTCACTCTGTACTTTCAGCTTTAATGGACTCTGCCGAAATGTTTAAATCTTAGATGGATTTTAAAAGGAACAAACATATTAATTGGACCTTGACACATTAATCTATTTTTTCTCAGATATACCAAGGTTGCAGATTTTTCTTTTTACAACAGCTTTTTCAATAGAAGCACTTCAGGACAGGACAATAGTGTAAATGGCTCTTGGAACTGCAGTTTGCTATATAAGCATTTTTAGGATTTCTTTACAACCTCCAAACACTCTGGCTGTTCCTCTTGTTCTCGGCATTGCAGCAGAAGTTTTTGGCTAAATGCACCATCTTAGATCTTTTAACTCCCACAGCACAACTTGAATAGCATCTTATGGCATATAGTAGTCCTGTGACTGAAGTTGGACTGTGCATAACTCTTTCAGCGTTTCATCCTGTGAATCCAAATCAAGTTTATGTTCCATATACCTATGGATACTGTGTGTGTGTATGTGTTTGTGAAGCTGTCAACATGCCAGCCTTTATATCTCTCTGCCTGCACTTGCTATCCCATGGTGCAGAACAGAGAAAGGTTAGGAGCTTCTCTCTTCCCCTCTCCTTCATCCCGCTGCCTTTGTTCATCACATTTCCAGCTGAATATGTCATTTCCATCCATTCTACTATATACTATTAACATCATATTGGCCAGCTCAGGTCTTGTTATGGTCACTGTTTAACATGGAGGCGGTGTGTCCTGGAGGTAATGTGTTCGACACAAACAGTGCAGATTTCTGGTGAGTCTGTTGTTTTTGTGCGATCTCTGCTGTCATTGTAAAATTCTATGTTCAGCAGCTGCAGACTCACGAGAGTAAAGACAGCCCAGGAAAAACAGAGAGGGAGAGAGAGAGAGAGAGAGAGAGAGAGAGAGAGGCATCTGACTCAGACACAGAGGTCTGCATCACTTCAACATACCCCACACACGTACTGTATGTCTAACAACCTTTTGCATTGTAGAAGTGAGTGTGACATCTGTATTAAAATGCTAAAGTTGAGGAGATACAATGTTGCGGAGCTGACATGGATCAAATTTCAATGGTTTTGTATATTTAAGCTAAATTGATATGTAGAACATGTAATTCTGTCTTTCTGTGTTACACAAATATTTAACTTTTATCTATAATTTAAATCCTAATTGTTTTATGCATTACTAAACATTTGTTTGGTACATAGACTGAATATAACTGCACCACAAAGCCAAAACAAACCAGATCATTTTTCCTCCAGGACCTTACTCGAGCCTGGCAACTTATTAGTTTTTTTAATGCTTTTTTTCTAATATGTTTAGTTGTATTTAGTTGTTTTAATGCTCTAAAAACACCCTGATAGTGTGCAGGTGAGAAGGTGGGACTTTCAGCAACACATCACTAGTACCCAGACTCTGGTTCCAAAAATTCAACATGGCAGCACATGTAAAGAGGATGTTTTTAGCCTCGAGTTTGTACAACAGATTGTCTTTATTTAATGTTTTTGGTGAGGGACTAAATCCGTTTCAAGACTCGATGCTGTTCGGTGCTTTTCTTCTCTCTTTTTTCGCCCAAATTGTTATGAAAAGTCGTAAATAATTGTTCTGAAATGTATTCAAATGTATTCCAACGAACTGAAATTATTTAGACTCTAACTGAACTTGATAGTTTTCCTTCTAAACCCCCTTGAGGTGGCATTTGTTGTGATTTGATGCTACAAAAATATGCAAGACTAGAATTAAACCTTTTAGTGGGCTTTGTTGTGTCACAGTGGGTAATATGTGGGAAAAGAACAAAAGGCAAAGCCATGGGAAAATTAGATCTGTCATGTTAGGAAGAACTGCACGAGTGCACGTCCTCAGCAGACTGAAGAAGTCCAAATTATGCAGATTCATTCTAAATCAGTCTGAGATACTGAAAATCACTTTACTCGTAAAAAAATCTTCCTTTGATGTTCAAAAATATATTCTTCTTCTCTCAAACACTCCAAGTGTTTAAAGACTAGAAATATTAGCTGCTTGGTTGTAAATACTTAAAGAAGTAGGTGCTTCCATAGGATTGACAGGACTGACTTTGGCAGCTGGTCTATTGTGCTTCCATGAAAAAGTTGACTCAAAGACAGAACAGGAGATTTGGGCCATAGATAGTGAATTACTACTTTATTTTCCATAATATGTTTTTCTCCAAACAAACAAACTTTAATTTAAGCGCCTGTGAGCACATCAGCTGTGGCATTCAGTGAATCCCGAGACACAAGCAGGACGGCCACTGCAGACTCTGCTGAATGGTCAAATTTCAATTTGTCTTGAAGGAGTTAGCACCTGTACTCGGGGCTGTTTCCTTTTGATTGTTTGATGTTGTTGAAGAAGTACACGAACAGCATTTCTTTGATGGAGGAAGATTCAGCTCACAAGCTCCGGCACCAACAGTGAAAACACACACAACACATACACCGTGGTTTTCAGAAAAATCTATGTTTATAATCTAGTTCATGTCCTTTTTTTGTTTTTCTTCGTAAGGCCCCAATCAGAATGTGTGAACGCCCACAATGTACTCTACTATTGGTTGGACTGTGCTCAGGGGCGTGTCCGGGTGGGGGGGTGTCCCCCGGGCCATCCTTCCAATTAGACTGGCTACCCAAGGTGCCCTACCCCCAAGCTGTCAATCAAACTCAGTCAATACATTTACATTAATCAAAGAACAGGATTAATGAAAGTGAACCACTGACATTGTGCTTTGATTTATTTTTATTTTATTTTAAATTATGATAAAAGGTCAATAATTTTGTAAAAACAAGATTTTTTTAGGTTATTTACTTGTGCCACCCTTTTGGAAATCTGTGCCCCTACCTGACCCCGCCAACAAAGATTTTCTAGATACACCTTAACTGTGGTAAATCATGACGCTGCTGCCTTTATTCATCAGCAACAAGTATGCACTAAGGCTACGTTCAGACTGCAAGCTGAAGTGACCCAAATCTGATATTTTTGCCCCTATGTGACCTGTAACTGATTTTTTTATGTCAGTCTGAACGACACAGATCCGATCTTTTGGCATGCGACTTCAGTCTGAACCGCCAGGTCGCTTCCATCCGACCTTTACGTCATCAATACGTGACATACAGTATGTGACTATTCTGTGTCGAGGACGCGGGAGCAAAAAGTAAACAGTCACGACGGACAACGCGGAGAACAGTCGATGGCGAGAAACCGAAGAGTCTGAGTTTAATATTTGGGGAGACAGCTCTGTTCAGGCCAAACTTGAGGGGTGGTATCGGAACTGCACAGTTTTTGAAAACATTTCCAAAGAAATGACAGAGTTCGGGTTTAAACGAACTTGGCTCCAATGCCAAAGAAAAAGTCTCCGGGCTAAATACAATTCCCTCTAATGCGCATGTGTAACACATTCAAGACACATTCTGTTCAGACAGCAAGTCACATTCAGGTCACATTTCACTGGCATTATGAACAACCTTGCAAAAAAACGGAATTGAGTATTAAGACCTGCAGTCTAAACGTAGTCTAGAAGATTCTGCCATACTAGTGTGGTGTAACCTCATGATGAGGCTGTTGACACAGGAATGGGACCAGCATGGCTAATCCTGCTTCAAATTGTTAATAATCAAACCACTTTTAAAACCTAAGTACATTTTTTTTCTAAGTGGAGGTTTGAGGACCTTAACACCTTCGTTGGAGAGAATAACCAACCATCTGTACCTCAAAGTGTTCAAATATCCTCTGCATTTGTTTGTCTAATGAAAACTACATGTCAAGCATAAGCTTATACATTAAGAAAGAAGAACAAAAGAGAAACAGAATCCCTGTCTACATTGCTGAACTTATAATAATTACGCTTTTTGGGGTTTCTTTCAAATTTTTAAGATGAAATAATATGTACAATCAAACTAAGCATAAGCATTACCTTAAGGGTAACATGCTTTAAATTTATATCATTCATGTGGTTTGTAACGTTCTGTGTAGATTTTTTGTGGATATTTTTCCCCCCGATGGCTTATTTTTTTGTGAATAACCTGCGCCTGAACTCTTTTATCTGTCGAGCTGCTGTCAACAGCCAACAATGATAGTTTTATTTGCAGCTCAGCTTCCTGACTCGAGTCACACCGTTAATGCTGCTGGATACATGAGCAAGACGATGACCAGTAAAGCTGAATCAAAGCTGCAGAACAGATTAGGCTGAAAACATGGTTTCTAAATTATCTCTAAACCACTTCAACTTTTTATTTTTAAATAATGCCTTCAGGTCTGTATAGTTTTTAACTCACAGAGAGTATCTGGTATCTGCACAGTAATTTGACTCGGTATTTTAAACATGAAGTACACAATCATAGAAACCGGAGGAAATAGATACACAGTCTGAAAACTTTTCACATCCTATTATCGTCATTGCAGGATGACACATGTGCACAGCTGCAAAATTGGGCTTGTGTCTACTTCACATAACCCTCAAAAAGGGAAACAAAATAAAAATAAGAATGGTCTTTGCTTGCTACTCTTTTAGATTGTCCTCCAACATGATACTGTATCTTGAAAAGTGAACTCCGGGCAGCCAAATACGGCCCGTACCTGGAGCACTGAATTTGCTCAGTGTATTGTAGGGCGATTGGAGGCGTCCAGAGTTATTATAAAGCTAAATGTGCTTTTTGGTTAGTGTCCAATTAGACATGTTTCAAAACAGTAGCTTAAAGTTTTAAAAGTTATTTAGTACTGATTTAATATGTGTATTGTTATATTATCAAACATTATATGATTAAATACAGTGGGGCAAAAAAGTATTTAGTCAGCCACCAATTGTGTAAGTTCTCCCACTTTATAAGATCAGAGAGGCCTGTAATTTTCATCATAGGTATACCTCAACTATGAGAGACAAAATGAGGAAAAAAAATCCAGAAAATCACATTGTCTGATTTTTAAAGAATTTATTTGCAAATTATGGTGGAAAATAAGTATTTGGTCAATAACAAAAGTTAATCTAAATACTTTGTTATATAGCCTTTGTTGGCAATGACAGAGGTCAAACGTTTTCTGTAAGTCTTCACAAGGTTTTCACACACTGTTGCTGGTATTTCGGCCCATTCCTCCATGCAGATCTCCTCTAGAGCAGTGATGTTTTGGGGCTGACGCTGGGCAACACGGACTTTCAACTCCCTCCAGAGATTTTCTATGGGGTTGAGATCTGGAGACTGGCTAGGCCACTCCAGGACCTTGAAATGCTTCTTACGAAGCCACTCCTTCGTTGCCCGGGCGGTGTGTTTGGGATCATTGTCATGCTGAAAGACCCAGCCACGTCTCATTTTCAATGCCCTTGCTGATGGAAGGAGGTTTTCACTCAAAATCTTACGATACATGGCCCCATTCATTCTTTCCTTTACACGGATCAGTCGTCCTGGTCCCCTTGCAGAAAAACAGCCCCAAAGCATGATGTTTCCACCCCCATGCTTTACAGTAGGTATGGTGTTCTTTGGATCCAACTCAGCATTCTTTCCCCTCCAAACACGACAAGTTGAGTTTCTACCAAAAAGTTCTATTTTGGTTTCATCTGACCATATGATGTTCTCCCAATCCTCTTCTGGATCATCCAAATGCTCTCTAGCAAACCGCAGACGGGCCTGGACGTGTCCTGGCTTCAGCAGGGGGACACGTCTGGCACTGCAGGATTTGAGTCCCTGGCGGCGTAGTGTGTTACTGATGGTAGCCTTTGTTACTTTGGTCCCAGCTCTCTGCAGGTCATTCACTAGGTCCCTCCGTGTGGTTCTGGGATTTTTGCTCACCGTTCTTGTGATCATTTTGACCCCACGGGGTGAGATCTTGCGTGGAGCCCCAGATCGAGGGAGATTATCAGTGGTCTTGTATGTCTTCCATTTTCTAATAATTGCTCCCACAGTTGATTTCTTCACACCAAGCTGCTTACCTATTGCAGATTCAGTCTTCCCAGCCTGGTGAAGGTCTACAATTTTGTTTCTGGTGTCCTTTGACAGCTCTTTGGTCTTGGCCATAGTGGAGTTTGGAGCGTGACTGTTTGAGGTTGTGGACAGGTGTCTTTTATACTGATAACGAGTTCACACAGGTGCCATTAATACAGGTAACGAGTGGAGGACCGAGGAGCCTCTTAAAGAAGTTACAGGTCTGTGAAAGCCAGAAATCTTACTTGTTTGTAGGTGACCAAATACTTATTTTCCACCATAATTTGCAAATAAATTCTTTAAAAATCAGACAATGTGATTTTCTGGATTTTTTTTCCTCATTTTGTCTCTCATAGTTGAGGTATACCTATGATGAAAATTACAGGCCTCTCTGATCTTTTTAAGTGGGAGAACTTACACAATTGGTGGCTGACTAAATACTTCTTTGCCCCACTGTATACCATTACACTATTGAGATTTTCACCAGCCAAAAAACATTTAATGTTCTTTTTCCATCTAATTACTTGCTTTAATGAGGCCCTTCTATTAAAAACGGTTTTTCTGAGGTTTCTGTTGAATATTTTAGCTCCACAGGTGTTCATAGTGGGTGTGAAAACAGGTCAATATCTATCCGTTTTAATCTCTAAAACTACGCAGGTGACGATAACACCCAATTTCTCCCGAGTCTGAACGGCCTGTATCTGTTTCGTCACAACTCCTTTGTTCGTTAGTATTCGACAGCTCCCGCAGTTGAAACCACACCTAGCATGCTGCTGCTAAAAACTGTAGCATAAGACGTAGCAAACAGGAAGACACGACGTCTGACGTTGCCATGCGCAGCGGGGCAGGAAACAGTATACCTTGCTCTCATAGGCTAGTTTGTTAGCCAATCAGAGTCCAGCAAATTCAAATAATGAATATGAACGAGCTGAAGCAGTCAACGGAGCCTGACGGAAGGAGCCGGAACCACCCGAATCTTAACACAGACAGATTGAAAGGTCTGTTAATCAGTGTTTCCTGACATTTTTTAGATATAAAATGTTTCATATTACTGGTTAATACTTAAGAAATAACCACAAAGTCCTGAAATTTGTATGAAATGGTCTCTTTAAGGTTTAACAACAGCCATGCAAGTTTTTACTCCCTGTAATCAAAAATTAGGCTTTAAGGAGAGTTAAGGCCTATTTGGCAGTGGTACTCACTTGCCTGCCACCAACACAATAAGAAGACAACAGGAAGTTATCCAAGCTCTAGCTCTAAGCACAAGCTATAAGGGGCCGTAAGCACCAGGGCAGCATGGAGGCGACACTACAACACAGCTTTAGCTACATGTCTGCCAGATTTGAGCATGAATAAATAAATGCAACAACATCTAGCCAATTTTCCCCTTAGCATCGAGTCTTTGAACCAGAATAATTTCTGACACCTGCTATGATCCTTCATTATCCTTCCCTCCCATACATTATTTCACAAGTTAAAAATAGCTCCATTTGAGAGAAATCCGAGCAAATGAGAGAACCGAAGCCTGCTTGTGATTGACACAGCAAATAGCGCCAGATGAGGAGATTATTTGCTGCTTAAGCTGCTCTAACTGTGATTTTCCACAAGCAAATTACTCAACAGGTCACAGTTCACTTGTGAGAAAACAAGTGAGTCTTCTGAGGGCAAAAAAGGATGATAAAATAAATCATTTACTCCTCGATTAGTGCTTAAGTGGAGCAAATAATATAGGAGGGATTTTGATGGATGAAGAGCTTTAGAGATATTTTTTTAAAGATGCAAATGCAATATTCATTAATCATTGCTTGTTTTATAAAGGAATCGTATATATTGGAGGTCTAGTTGAGCTGGAAGTGTCAAACAGACAGCAGTGCTTAGGATGTTTAACTAGGTGAAGTATACACTATATGTACAGGTGTCAAAAACATGCCGAGCAATCACCAGTTCACATCCAGGAATGATGTTTTTTCCCAGGTACGGGTACGTGAAGTAAAGATGTGAACTACACAGTGTAAGCTGGGATCCTGCAGCATAACAAATCCATATAAGTTGTGCATGGTAAAGAACAATATTAGTGAGAATACCCTTCTAAAAACTGAAACGTTTTCTCTCTTAAGTCTGAAACATTCAAGATAACCCTAAAAATGCAGAACAGAATAGTTAATTCATACATAATTCAGAACTTTACAGATCTCTATTTTTTTTTGGTTAACTGATGCAAATCTTTTAGATTGAAGCTGAAACCTTCAGCCGACTGATCAAACAAGTTTATTGCAAAATTAGTCACCTTTTACTGGAAATATAAAGTATTTTTCATTATGTGTGCATTTCCACTGTTGTGCCTAAGTAACTGTCATACTTTGTGATACTCAGCCTTGCATGAAAGTAAGAAACCTAAACATAAATAACTGTCACATAAAGACGAGCACAAAACTGGCTTGTCCACAAATAGAAAAAAACAGAGACACAAAATAGTTTTGAAGCAGAAAGAGGTAAAAGAAGCATTAGACTAAGGGAGGAAATGGAAAGAACTAAAAAGAATACAAGGAGTACAAACCACTAAATGGAATCAGGGGATTGAAAAAGCAAGTGATGAGTATTAGCTACAACAGCACCTGACAGAAGGAGAGAGATGGGAAAGACTAGCAGGTGATTAGAAGAGATGTGTTGACTAAAAGTAAAAGTGGATATTTCGATGGACTGGTGTGAGTTTGTGTATGTGTGTGCATATGGCTGCTGAAGAAGGATGGATTTTTAGCAAGAAACCAACCAACAGCCAAGTGGTCCAGCACCATCTTGGGAGAAACAGCATCTGTCTCAGCAGAACAGAGAGGAGCAATCAATAACTATACGGTTAAGGTGTGGGTGCACACGTGTGCAAGTTTTTTTTTTTTTTTTAGCGCTAGCCTCAGCAGTTGTGCTTACAGTGCATCTTCAGGACGTAGCTGCATTTTGATGGAAATGGCAGAACAAGAAGGAGGTTTTCAAACAAGCATGTTTGGTTGTTGTTTTAGTTGCTGCAGGGACTGAAACATGGTCTTTCAAGTCAGAGTCTTTGCTTCGATGGCGCATATTTTGTGGAGTGGAACTAACACAAACTGGAAAATCAGAAAAAATGTCATCTTTACATCTTAACTGGGATAAATCGTGACAAAAATAGATGTTTTAAAGAAATTAGCCTATAACCCATCTTTAAATCCATTCTGTTACTTGACTTTTTTTTTACCAACATTTTCTGTTTACCGCTTTTTTTAAAATTCCACATTAATTTTTATCTGTTTATTTCACTAAAGCACAAAAATCACAACACTGATCTTTATATTGATGAAGAATGGAATTACTAAACATGAAAAATCTGTTTTTCATCATATTCATTGAAAAGGAATTTTCATCAATTTACAGACCAAAAAAAATCTGAATAGCTTTTTAAGTAATCGCTTTTCTTTTTTTCCACACATTCATGGTCCCCAGATAATGACTACTATCTTGGCTTCATGGATTCTGAATAGGCAACAGTTGTGATATCAAATGCAAATGTTCACCAGATAACAAGTAAAATGACTTACATTTGCTGTCACTTGATGTTGCTCTGTTTTTCACAAATGCTTTAAACTGTACATTTCAAATCAGTAGTCATTGTTTGGTTATAATCTTTATTATCTGGCTTTGTAAGTCCCATAAGATTGTATCTGTAATGTTGTTTTGTTGCTTCTTAGACTTTTAATCAATATTTATACTCAGCAACTTGGTAATGATGTTAAACATTTGGTGTAAATAAGTTTTTCCTGTTATTCACCCCATCTCAGAGATGCTCTCCTATGTCCTCACCAAGCAACAGTACATTCCCACGAAGATATATTCATGTATAGAGTCAGAATCAAACTTCATTACCAAGTATCATTTGAACAATTCAAGGAAATTGACTTAGAGATGCACAAACACTCCCCTTCCGACGCCGCCATTTTTCCAGCACCAGTTTATCCGCAATCGTACCACATCCTGTGCCCAGTACTGACACAACTCTCTTGAATCATGTCAAGATGCAGCTACAAACTGGAAGATCCTACCATGATAACACAACGCTAAGAGCAACACGGTTAGTCCTGTTTCATGCTCATCTGTGGGTGGACCGCGCCACCTCTCGGGACGCTCCACAGCACCGAGCTCCCCCCGACATCTAGTTAATAGTTAGTAGATGTGGGGTTAGGGTTAGGGTTACCTGGGGAACCTGCTCACATAATAACGGTTGTGTGATTGGTCAATTGCCATTTTGGGGGCGGGGCCAGCAAAAGGTCAATTAAACCTAATGAGGAACCCACTGCATTTTAATGTTTCTAAAGAAATAGCGAAGATCCTTTAACTATTATTTACCTATCCAAGGTCATAGACTGCTTTAAGAGTACCAATTCCAGAGATACTGAACTTTTCCATGAATTGCTTGGATTGCCTGCTAGCCCACTTCACATCAACATATCCTGGCACCCTGTCACAAGCTAGCCTTGTTAATCTGGTAATAATCTCTGAAAACTTGCCCATTGCCAGATTAAAATCATTGGTACCAAGAGCGTCTACAAATAGTCATGTATTATGGATATTTCATGTAGGAGGGATTTTGCATTCTAGAGCAATACAACTTTAGCCAAACCTTTATACCACACAGTTACACACAGTCCGTGTACGTATTCATCTGTTTTATCCAACATTAAGACATTTTAATAGATCCAAGTAGAGAAGCTGTAATCTCACTGAGCAACAGAATAATAAAATCCATTTACTTTTTCATACCCAGTCCTAATGAGTAATATCCATTTAAAGAGGCTAAATGTATGTATTACTGTGAAGGAGTAGCATGATCAGCTTTATGCAAATAACTGTTTCTGTTCTGTGACCAGTGGTGTACTCAAAGTGCAAATCACAGAAATGGATTTCCATGATTTACACGGGTCTCGACTGTGAAGAGTGTTGGTGCTCTTTTGGAATAAAAACAGACTTTCATTCATTAGTCTCAAGAAAGTATGCAAGTATTACTCTGCAGAACTTTCCAAACACACGGACTGGGTATGGATTATAGTGTGGCCACAGCTATCAAGAGAATGAATTATACATACTGTATATGCACTGAATTTATCCCTGTGTGTAACCTTTGAAGTCTAATAAAAATGGGAAGAAACGCTCTGATCTCCCAGGGAGAATAACCCTGTTGGTCAGATTCACTGCAATCAAAAGGACCGTCTGTTTCTCAATGTGCGTCAAGGGGAATTAACAGTACTGAATGAGAAATCAGATCACACAGCATTTCCTTTCATCTCCTCTTGAATCGATAGCATGTCATAAAGTATGTTAAAGGAGACCTTGGAGCATTCTGATATTTTCTACAATTTCAAACAGCTACTTTCAGGTTTTTTCACAGTTTCAAACTTAAATGAACCACTTGCATGATCACTCCTTAAAATGTCTCATTTATTTAATTTTGTTGTTACAGTATGGAATTAGACCCTCATCAGTATATCTGTCCTTACAATATTGATATTTCAGTGATCCGATCTAGTCACATTAAGCATTACCATGACTGGGTGTTTGATGGAAAGTTTATGGTAGAGTGGATGGCCATGTCATCGTCTTTTCTTTGCTCCTCATCTTTTTTTTTTTGTCTTGCAAACACTTTCAGGGCTACAAGCTTGAGAGGAATAAGTTTGAGGGCAAAAAGACAAGGTTGCTTTGCCTAGGGAGAAAATGGTATTTAATCCCTTTTTGTTTTATTGCTTGAAAACTTTATCAAGGCATCCAACACCTGTTGAATGATAAATGAACATATACCAATACCAATTTATTTGTAGAGCACATTTTATAGGGAATACACCGTCCAAAGTGCTGTACATTGAGTACAAAATAGATAATCATTAAAAACAATTAAGAAATAAAGCAATAGAAGCAATAAAAACAATAAAATCAGAATAGAATATACAAGGTTAAGCTGTATTAAAAGCTAGAGAATAGAAATGTGTCTTTAACCGAGATTTGAACACTGTAACAGAAGGGGCGAGTCTGACATCCAGGGGGAGTTGGTTCCACAACTTAGGTGCACAAACAGAAAAAGCTCGTTCCCCTCGTGCTCCTACACGACCTCGAGGGACACACAAAAGATGCTGGTCAGATGAGCGGAGGGAGCGAGCCGGGACATACCAACTAAGCAACTTGGAAAGGTAGGGTGGGGCAAGATAATTAAGTGCCTTAAATGTAAACAGTAAAATTTTAAATTTAATTCGATATCGGACTGGAAGCCAGTGTAGACAGGCTGAGACTGGGGAGATATGTTCACGGCGTCCGGTTCCAGAAATGATCCGGGCGGCAGCATTCTGAGTCACCTGAAGGCGAGCTAAAGACGTTGAGGCAGCACCATAAAGTATTGAATTAGCATAGTCCAATCGAGAGGTGACAAAAGCATGAACCACCGTTTCAAGATCTCGCTTATTCAGAACAGGCTTTAGCTAACGTAGACGACGAAGTTGATAAAAACAGGATTTCACAACCTGATTTATATGTTTATCCATGCATAGTTTAGGATCCATTGTCACACCAAGATATGTAATAAACTAGTTACAGTCTGTAGGATGAATGCATGATACACCACATTAAGACTATTTTGCATTTGAGGACTCATAACTCAGATTACTGTAGCAAAAAAAAATCTAATAAGCAAGTCATGAGTAAGAAGCACCTCGTTTTAAGAGCCAAATCAGGTGAAAAAGATCTTTGCATCAGCTGTAATGTAGTAGTTGGGTGTAGATGACTTAAAATCCAAGTTTCTCTCATTATATACTGTCTTTCTGCATTTAGTGTAGGAAACCACCTTTAAAAGTCCTTCACTTTAATAGAATTAAATACACAATAACATTCCAGAGTTTAAAAAATTATGTATATTTATAAAAAAAATCCCTGTCTGCTGCTGAACAATAGTATTTGTTTACTGTGTGTTTTAAATAGCATGATAATCCATGTTAGTTTTAATAGTAAAATAATTTTCAGAAATTTAAATGTAAACTGTAAATTGGAAATGTTATTACAGTGTAATGTATCGACCCAAAGAATGAAATCATACAATGAACACAAGCAGATACAATTAGCCCCTTAACATTCCAGCAATTTTCGCCCAAAATATGGTTAAAACACATACCCAAATTAAATTAAACTGACAGGAAATCTGTAAGTTTGACATTTTATTGATACTTATAGGAGGGGTTTTGGGCTGACAAAAGCACTGGTGATCTTTCCAGGGGTTATTCTATCCTTGATTTTCATCTATAACTAAAAATCACAACGCTCTCAGCTTTCAAATGATATATATGACATGTGCATATTATTAAAAGTTGGACTCCACAAGAAGTGCACGTTTGTGGGCGGACTCTAGATGCTTAACGGGTTAGCTTTCTCCCAAGATTGATTAGAAACTCGTGAAAAAAAAGCCAGCTGAGGAGTTTGTGGATCTGGAATGGATGAGTACCAGATGTCTTCCAGGGTATGTATGTATATATACACATATACATATATAATATATACATTTAAACACACACACCTCTAAAAACAAAATCCCACAACATGAACACGTTCTTACTGACATGCTTGATCACACCTGGATCCTAAATATTTCACATGAAACAATCAGTGTCTGTTGAATCAATCATCCCAGAAAAATGGCTGGCTTACTTTCCACCGTCACACTTACCTGGACTCACCTGCACTCCTCTCCATCTGCTGTTCTTTGGTTCCATGGTTTGGGTCCTACAGCCCAGCAAAATTGCCATTTACAGTACCTGCTGTTTATTGAAAATATTATTTTAAATCTGTTCTTATTGTTGGAGTTTTTAAGCTTTTGGGTATTATTTTAGGGAGTCACATGAAAAATAATAATTAGTGATTAGTGTCAGGGTCAGCGTCATAAATGTGTTAAGTAGTGGGATTTCATTCCAGTGTGATGAAACACAGCTCTGCCTTCTTCATCTGCTGTGTAATTATACTTTCAATGTTACAGCATAGGATGAAAAAAGGGTGCATAAACAGGAAGGACACTGATAACGAACTCAATGGCCCTGTACTTTAAGAACCATTTGGCAAATAAGAAGGACTTGTTGTTTTACATGTTCTGCCCTCATCTGAACCTTCTTTTGGAACACAGAATCTAATGTATTTCTAATAACCCCATCTGTTAGTTTTAAAGGCAGAGGGGGGGAAAAAAAACTATCATTTCTGTGGCTTCACACTTTTAAACCCCAGGCAAACTGTTGCCTTCAGCTGATGAAATCCCTATCGTGTTTAATAAAATGAAAAAGCCATTCCAACCAAAGCCGCACTGAGAACATCTAAATGAGATTTTGAAAAGCTCTGACGAGATGCAAGCTGTGCCAAAAAAAAAAGAAACCTTTTGAAGAAACTGTCACCTGTCATTTGTATGGATGAGGAGCATCCAATGCCAAAGGGGCAAACTTCAAAATACACAGAAATTCTACAAGAAATTGCAACATCACATGATCAAAACACATACTGCTGTGAAAAATATTTATCCCTTTACCAAAAAGCGAAAACAGTAGAAATCTGTAACAATTACAAGTGTCGCCACGTCAGACAATTTCATTATCAGACAAAGATAAATAAATACAATCACCAAAATGCACCTTTTGAATGATGGTTTCATTTATTAAGAGGGGAAAAAACTCTTCAAACTGACCTGGCCTATATAAAAAGTCATTACCTCCAAAGCAGAAAGTAGAATCCAGCTGTTCCACCCTTGGCCGCAACAAATAGAATCAAATATTTGTGTTACTGGCTGTGAATTTTCCAACATATTTGAACATATTCCAACATGAATGAGTCGTTCAACATCTTCCTGTGGCATCTTAATTGGATTTAAGTCTGAACTTTGAGTAGCTCACTCCAAAACCTTTTTGCTGTACCAGTTGTTCAGAGATGGACTTCCTGGTGTGTTTTAGATCCTTGACCTGATACATTAGTAAAGTGCACATGTGTTTTGTGTCACAAACTGAAGGCTGGATAAGATCCTCAATCAAGCAGAATTTGGTTTTTTTTAAGTTATAACAAATCAAGCAGCAAAGCAGCTCCCAGACCATTACACTACCACCACCGGGATTAACTGTCACGACGATGTTGTTTTTCTGAAATGCAGAGTGGGTTTTACACATGATGTATCAAAACATACACCTTCCAAAAAGTTACTGGAGTAACTGACCACTTTCAGGAAATTTCACCACTGTTCTATGTTTTCTCTAATTGAGGATAATGGCTCTTGCTGCTATTATTGGAGTCCCGCAGCCTTAGAAATGGCTTTGGAACCTTTTCCAGACTGATACATGTCAATCATTTTTTTTAAATGAATCACATAACAACATATCAATATACAGGCACTTAAAATGTGTTTTTTCATGTGTTTTTCTAAATGTTGACACACGGAAATATAACCGTGTAGAGAAATTTCATTGGATGACTCACCACTGAGTACCCTGCTGGCGGCAGCTGCCACCAGTGTGGGGGATCATAACTCAAAATAATGGAGGCATATTTTTTAAAGTGTGTCACAGGCCACTAGTGTGTTTTACCCTCAATTCCGTCAACCATATCAGCAACCAACTTCTTTAAAGTAGATGGTAATATTCAACATGCACTACTCACTACTGTTGAATGCACATGTCCAACTGTTCAATTTTTCAGTACTTTTTGGACAACTTGTTGTTCTCTAACAAGGAGCTTAACAGCAAAATTCATAAGAGGCATTTGATCCATAAATCCACCAATAAATGTCCTGGTTCAATCAGTGTTAGTATTTAAACAGCCTCGTCATGCTGTTAACAGAAGAAGACACCTAACAACTGACAGGAACAGGAACTCGCCATTGTGAGGTTTTAAACAGGATGTTCTCAGATGGAAGTGGTCACTGAGCTTAGAGTGTCAGAGTGTCATTAACAGTTTGTTAATGAGATTCAGAGAGACTGGAAGAGTCACAGAAAGGTAGAGAAGTGGACGCCTTTTGGCCCCATTCCACACTGATGACGCTTCATTGTGTAACGTGCACTGAAGACCTGATTGATGAATGTCAGTCAACTCCAGACACATTTGAGGGAGCTGAGAGGCACCAAGTGCTCAACAACCTGTAAGGGTACCTGACTACAACACCTGGTACAGGCACCATTGTCTTGCAGGGGCCAGGACAGATTTACACTGTATGAGGGACCAGTGGGCCTCAGTTGTTGGAGACGTCAAGTAAAGCTCTATGCATCGTCCACCGATGTCACTAAATGAACCTTTGGTATTGATGGTGTTACAGTGTGGGCAGGTGTGTCTAGTCCCATGTTTTCCAAACCTGGTCCTCAAGTCACATTGTCCTGCATGTTTTAGATATGTCCCTGCTCCAACACAGCTGAGTTAAATGAGCAAATTACCAGACAACTTGGCTTTAACCTCTGCAGAAACCTGCTAATTATCCATTCTTTTAAATCACATGTTCCAAAGTAAGGAAACATCTAAAACATATAGGACACTGTGCCTTGAGGACCAGGGTTGGGAAACACTGGTCTAGTCAAAACAGAACTTTGCTACACTTTGTGATTGGTACAGTGGCATGCCTAAACTACCTCCACTGCATGAATAATCCAGTCATTGAGCCCCTGAATGAATAGCACAGGCCTAATCTTATTTTAATGGACGACAATGCTCCAGCTCATCAAGGTTGCAATAATAGAGAATGACTGCTGGGGACTGGGGTATCTAGAATGGAGTCTACTGTACTTTTCCAGACCTGAGTCCAATATAAAACCTGTGAGATCAGCCAAGTCTCTGTGTAGAGGCTCATAACTCCGTACCTCAGAACCTCAATGACCTGAGGACCTTCAATAAGAGCAGACAATAAGTTGACTTATGAACAACATGAGACACTGTTGTCCAGCTGTAAATGATGCTCAAGGTCACATGACTCATTATTGTGACTTTGACGTGTTTTGTTGTGGTTTACTCACCACTGTTGTTGGAATTTGTTTCAATACATTGAGATGAGGAAATCATCATTGCACACATCTTTCTGCACCATTTGCAAACAGCTGAGTACTTAGTGTACAAAGGTATAAACAGTCAAATAATTTCCTGCTTTTTGCTTGGAAGAAACTCAGTTCAGTCGGAATTTCTTAAATAATTTTGCTTAAAAGCATGAAGCCAATTGGGGCCAAACTAAATTTAAATGAGATCTGTCTTGATAGTAAAATGTCTTAGAACCCTAACTTGGATTTATCCAGACTACTCAGATCCAGTCACTTTTACCCCAACAGTTAAAACACAAGTTAGCCTTTTGTGTCATTGTTGCGTTCCAAAAAGTTTCAAACTGTTTGTGTATTTCAAAAAACACAGAAAAAGATGTCAATTAAACAGAAAGCCAGTGAGTAACCATGTCCTCATGTTATTACCATCATATGTTAAGTTGAGTCTAATAGAGTACCTTTTAAAGAAGTTATGATGTTGTTTTTAGTTCTTTTTTGACATCCTGGATGAGTCAATGAGTTGTTGGAGTAACTTTGGTAGACTGGTCACTTTCATTAAGGTTCACAGTCAAAATTCAGAAATGTTCTAACATGATGCAATAACAAACTGTCACACCTGCAGGACATGTCAAAGAAAAGAATGCTAATGAAATGATGTAAAAAAAGAGTCCCTATTGTTGCCATATAGAATAAAAAAACCAATTTGAACTAAGTTTACACACAGACCCTCAACTCTTATGTGCAAAAATGTCAGGTGAATAGAAACATTGCTACCAGATGAGTTAGTGAAAAGTCTGGAGTTTATCCAAAGCAAATCACCTTGAATTTATTTTATTTTGGTAAGTTTACTCAACAAAGTGCAATAAAAGCATAAGTAGTGAAGTTTGAAAATACTGTGACCAGAAGAAAAACTATTTGGAACACAAGTAAGAAATTTGGGCACTTGACCTTATGCACTAGATAAACAGTAGAAGAGGGGACTAAAAAAAATCTCTTTTCATCTGGAAAACTGATAAAAAATAGTGAAACCAGTCATGTAATGAAAAGGCATACAGCCCACACAAATGCATCAATACACCATTCGACTTTGTCAACAACAAAACTATCTGACAGGAATCACACCAATCTAAGCTGAAACTACACATTTCGCAAGTCATCTCTTGAAAAGAACTGTGCTATTCTTTAACTGGAGAAAGGACAGATGTTTTAAAGAATAGTGTGTCAAAAACCTCACTGCTGCGGTGTAAAGAGCTAAAACCAGACTCCACAGCCGCTGCCACCAGCAAATGAATTTTTAAGCCACACTAAAGCCCTCCTCTTTAAAACCACAATTTAAGCATTTGCCACTGAGCTCCCTGTAAGTTCCTGCAAAGCTCGCTCTTCAGAACACGATAAAATCAATGACTCAGAATATTCCTCTGATCACAGTGAATCAATCTGAGCGGGAAACATACAATACTTTTATTCCTTAAAAACAGAGAGCTTAAATCTAATCTCTCCTCTGGTCTACATGTCTCTTTTTCTTTCTTTCTGATTTTTTTTTTTTACCATGTGATGGAATAAGATTGTGATGGTTGTTTGTGACAAGCATGAGAAAATTACCTGTGATAGAACTTGCAAAGCCTGTCATGATGTAGAATATGGAAATTATTTAAGCACATTTTGCATATGAACATAGAGGAATAATGTCTTGGAGCCATTTTTTAATCAGTTCTGCAGTCCGATTAATGATTCGATTCATTCAGCTTTGGTAAAATAGGGAAAAAAAGTAAAGAAATCATCTGAAAAAGACAAGATCTAAAAAGAAATAGCATCTAAACTCTGAGATTTCCCACAAGTCATGGTAATAATTTATGTTTTCATATGTACAAATACACACAAAGACCAAAAACAGCAGAAATCAAATTCCCACTTGCTGATCCTGTTTATAAATAATCTGGAATTGCTGCAAAGATGAGCATCAGTTCAAAACTACCATGAGCCACCTGTCCAAAAGTAATGCAGTGATTCAAGGAGATTTCTAAAATCTGGTTATTGATTTTTCCATGTACCAATTAACTAATGAGAGTGAAAATTATTGCAGTGAGTTTACTGTGTAGTTTTAGCGTTGACATTGCTGAGGGCATAGCTGTAATTCTTCTAACAACCCTTACACACACATACCAACATTAGGAAGGTTGTAGCTCATTTGGAGAAGCATCGAGATTTACATTAACGGGGTGTTCTGTTTTTGAGAAAAGCGGTGAACCTTAATGCACTTGAACATTTTTTCTTTAACTTTTTATACTGATTTCTAACCACAGCTGTTAGCAAAGATAGTCACAAATAGTGGAAGCAAAGCTTTGTGGTGGCGAATGTTGTGATTCCTACTAAATATATCGGCTTTGATGTAAATGCTCATTCCTGTAGTCCTCTGTCTACAAGGTGTTTCTGTTGTTTCCTTGTTCATTTGTAATTTTCTAGGTGGTCTGGTGCATTGGTGATTTATATTGGTGTGTTAAAAGCAAGCGTGCACAGATGAGAATGTGATGAAGCTGTTCAAAAAATAACTGGATGGCATATTTTTGTCAATGGTGAAGTACATTTGTAAAATATTATCTGACAGCTCATACAAAACCACAAAGACAACTGAACTACAGGCTTCAGAGTTTATATTGCCAATATGTTTCAAGAAGTATTATAGTCACCCCTATGTAGCTGCATGCCAATGACTCATGAACAAGCTTCTGCCAACTTTGAAAAAGAACAATTCTACATCACAAAACAACCAACATTAGCTACGTTTACATGGGCACATTTAATCGGAATAAACGCCCAATCGGATAAAAAATACGTCATGTAAACATGTCAATCAGAATGTTTTGATCCGATGCAGCCTGATCCGAAAGAAATTTACTTCCGATCGAGAGGGGTGGTTTTGTCCGATCTTCATTCGGATAGACGTGCATGTATACACCCATTCGGAAAGAAAGGGTGAAAAAAGCCCTTTGCGCATGCGTACAACTTCAGCGTGACGTCTTTCCACTTTCGCAGACTCAAGTAGAAAACATAGCGGGAAGTAAACAGAAGTGGTCTGCTGGTGCAGTCATCCTGTCATCCTGCTCTCCTCTCCTGTGGTGGAGGAGCAGTAGCAATATGTATTCAGCCGCTAGCTTGGTTAATGCGACCAGTAAAAACCCAAACATAAAGGTAATCACCCGCAGAGAGTCCATATTGGGGATAACGTGAGTCAGCTCGAGCACACGATGGGGCGGGAAAGACGTGCAGAAAGGACGGAGTTTGTTTACTTTTTTTTCTTCCCCCGGAAAGACAACTCGCTGTGCGCATGCTCAACTCATTTAACCTGATCGAGTTCTTGGTGCATGTGTACTCATGACATGATCAGATCATTTCAGTTAGTGTCCATGTAAACAGGGATTTGGGAATTCAGATCGACCAAGATTTTAATCAGATTGGGGAAATTTGGCGCATGTAAACGTAGCTACTGTGGCCTAAAAGTCCACAATTCAAATTGTCAGAGACATTTTACTATGCAATGGTCATCTCAAACTGTAATGGCTTTGGACTTAAAATTATGTGAATGGGAGTATAACAAGAAAGGTAAAATTAAAACGATCTTTACTGGAAAATACAAGATACATTTTTAGTGACCAGGCAGTGGCACCCAATGGTCATGGTGTTTCTGTGGCAAGAAGAGAACAAGCGTTAGTTTCAGCGTAAATATACTGAGATTAATAGCATGGATAATCTTATCCTTTTCTGTTGCAGAAGACACGTACTGCTATGGAGGCATAACCGAACTCAGATGGATGTTGCCACCAGAACTGAACAGGTAAGTCTACTTTTCCTTATTAGTAGTATAGCTTTTACTGGTAAGCAGATGAAGCTCAAGATACAACGAAGCATTGGAGAGCAAACACAGGTTTGTGAGATGAAAGGTACTGTAAGTGACATAACTCCAAGTGGACACAAGGAAAACCTGTTAGCTGTAAGCAATCCATTTTAAAACATATTCCTATATGTCCGTCAAGAGAATCGTTCCTCGTCCGTCAAACAATGTTCTACAATTCGAAACCAGAAAGCCACATCAGTACCTTAGAGACATTGGATTTAACAGTATCAACCTGCTGTGGGAGCAGAGGGTCCAAAGAGATCCATTAAAAAACCAGATGAGCACAGCAAGAGAATCTATAGATTGCTAACGGCAAGCTAACTTACCATCTGGAGCCTGACTAACATCAAGACGCCACATGAGTAAGGTGGAGACAGTGGACAGAGTCAGAGCCAAACAGGTGAGTGATCTTGATATTCATGAAAGAAAAATAAATAAGATGGTTCTGACCTGATTCATGATACAAACAACAAATTCAACTAGTGATATGTTGCATTAATAGGTTTTATACCATTAATAGGTTTATACCATTAATGGTATAAACAGTTTTTTTAATGAATACAGTAAAACATTCTAATTTTCTATTTGTTTAAAAAAGTCAAGCTAAAGAAGAAAGACAAGATTGGCAAACTTTGAAGATACAAGTTAAACTGTATTGCCCAGAGCGGATTTTTTTTTTAAGAAAGCTTCATCAATTCATCCTTGTCGTTTCTAATTCAAGAAAGAAAATTATATCCTCGTGGCAGGAAGCTATCTGAGGAAAAGAGCATGATTTCAATCTCACTTGAACTCTACTTCTTACCATAAGAGCCCCAAAAGGATTATGTGTGAATATTTAGGATGGCGAGGATGGTTGGAAGTATTCTTGGACATTTTGACAAAGAAACACTCGGCGGAGCTCTGATACTCAGTTTATCTGTGCAAAAAAGCAAATTGACATTTTTACTGGCAACATCCAAACTCCACAAAACAAACTGAAGAGGAAAGAGACGGGTATTTCTGATCTGACAGTTGCATGTAGCTGCTATATGTAGGTCTAGAGTAAGTGTGCGTGTCTGTGTATGTGTGTGGGTGGGTGTAAGAGAGGATTAGGAGCAGCATACAGATTTAAGTAGTTTCCCTCAGCTAAAATCCAGCTGGACTCAATTCTTGAATAAGAAATGCTCTCTCTGTACACAGGAAACAAAAATACAAAAACTGCTTCCAGTCAAAAGAGCAATTCAATATTTCCATTGATCACACAGCGCAGCCATCAGTTTGATCATGTGAGGGTGCTGAATCAGCAGATTTTTCATAAGGCAGATTTCCTATCTCCTATGATATATGATCAAGTTAAATGACAGCTGTGTTACAGTAAACCCATTACACAATAGATAGATAGACACATGATAAAAATACATGTGCTGAACGGGTGAATAATCTACTTTTTGACAAACCGATGGATTTCCTAATACAATTTTATCCCCCCGCAGCAGATCAGATATTTCATTATGCTCAATGAATAAACAATCAAAGCGCATGCATGAAAGGAAATAAAGTCAGCAAGTCTTTCCTTCATTCCGAGATATATCAAGCCAAATAGCTGTCACGACAACGGCAAATAAACCGAATGTGAAAAGTGTTTTTCGTCATGCTCAGTAAGGAAAATTCACGTTTTAATGCTGCTCACGTGAAAGTATGAGAGTATGTGTTTGTGTTGACGACTCATTTGTATGCACATTAGACATGGGAGGGCTTATTAGTAGCCACTAGGTAAAAGCCAGTTGGCGTTCTTTCATAGACGATGGCAAGAAAAGCCAGTGTCAGCTCAATGAATATGCAGATAGAAGCAGAGCCTTGAGGGGACGTGGAGCAGACCCAGTCTTTTATCAGTTTTCCTCACAGCATGACGATATCCTCCTCTCTGCAACTCAAAGCTTTTCTGGGTGTCACTAAATCCCTCTTTTTGTTTCCTTCTTCTTTCTCTTGTTTCTTTTATCTCTCGTTCAAACATTTCTGCTTTATTTATTTATTTTGCAGTAGCAGAATGTTCTCTTTGCTCTGCATCAGTTGCCCCCTAGCTGTACATTTTCCTACATAAGGGAATAATGAGAGCCAGCCAGCCAGTGGGTGGTCATGTGCGTCGCATTATATAGGAGTGCTGTGATTAATCGAGCTTGCCAAATGGAAAATGAAAAGCCAGCAAGGCCACAGCACTCAGCAGGCTACTGGTGGCGATTTTGGGTGGCGGTAGAAAAACAGAGATGAATGCACATGATCGACTTTCTGACTTTTTGAAGCCCTTGGTAATATGCCAAAAAAAACAGTCTATCTTTTGGAGGTGATTGTTTTAATTGACTTGCTGGACTCAACTGGTGTATAGTTAGAGGCTTGTGAAGGAGAAAAAATACTCTTTAAACTGAGCTGTCAAACCAATAAGCATTGAAACAATACAGCTTCAATGAGTTTGAAAGATGAAAAAACCCAACACCTTGCTAATGATGTGTTTATGTCTGTGACACTGTCTTTTTTTGGGTGTTTAGTCTCTCAGCCCACTAACTCCTGAACAATGGTTGAATTTACCATAACAGCTCCGTCACACAAATTGTATGACATTTTTACTCCCTAGTTTTAAACTAGCCTGACCAATCAGATCCTCCTGCATTATGTTCAAATGCAGAAGGGTCTGACACCGGAGCCGCACCCGATCATTTCTGCGTCAAATTTTATGACGGACCAATTACATATCACCTTTTTTGTGTGTCATCCTGAAAACATGGAACTAGCGTTTTCCACCCAGAGCACAACATTCAACATGGCGGACTCTGCTGTGGATGAAGTGTTTACTTCTGTGTTTGCACATTGTTTGCTTGGGGCGGTCAAATATGTGAACCGAGTGTGCAATGACACCTCGTATTCGCAAGTTTTTGACACAAACGCGACAACTGTCATTAATATTCGTCTTTTCTCCTCCATTAAACACGGCTCTGTAGCTAATATTACGGCTCCGCTCGCTAAACCTTTTGTTTTTGTTCCGCCTCGTGTGTATCCGCTTTAGCGTCACATATGTTGCGTCACTTCCAGGTTTCTGTGATTGGTTCTCTCTCAACTGGCTAAGCCCGCCTTCAAAATTGAGAGACAGCGGTTCAGCTCCAGGCCCTCACGTCTTTGTAAAGTAATCTGTCAAAGACGTGAGGGCCTGGTTGATCAGGTAAGTTTTAAACCTAAAAATCAAGCTGTAAGGCTTTACTGGAACTGCTTAAGCCATCATCTACAATGATGTAAAAATAATGGTGCATTATTGGTGCAGAGTGCATTCCATATTAAAGATCATGGTAGAGTTGACGATGGTTTCAAGCATACACAAAACCTTTTACAGAGTTTATCATTGGGGGAGCATCCAATCAGGGAAAGGTGTGGTGGTAGCAGGGGCATGTATTTATGGCAAGAGGCCCACATGCACTGGTAAGGCTTAGTTATTGCAGAGTTATAGTAGAGTTTGCTACATTAGCCTCATACCCAGGCTATGACCCCCAACATGCCCCACAGTGGTGTGACTTTCTAACACAGATCTACATTCTAATGTAGTCTGACTGAGTCATGGAAGTTGGGACCTCTGCTTGACATGATCTCAGAGTATACAAGGTAGAATCTTCATGGGAAAGTGACACCGACATGTAGAGTATGATGAGTGTGCAGGAGCATGTGGGTTACAGTGTGAAGGGGGCAACAAAATCTGATGATGATGAAATAAAAAAGTAGTATAAGGGTAAAAGGACAAAATTATCTGCATACAAAAACTCTCATATAAAGTGTTATTTTTGGCCACAGTGTGTTTCTTCAAAATAGAGAATTTATTGAGTAAAAATTATCCATATAATACCTGCAATTCAAAACAAATAATGAAAATTCCATCATCATAGGTAAAAGGGGAAGCAAATAAATAAATAAAATAAATATACACACGTGCGTGTGTGTGGGTGTACATACATATAAATAAATAAGAGCTTCATATGTTGTTTTATATAAAACACAAGTCCCTTGGTTGAACAAAGGAGGCGCTTATACAAATAAAGTGAACTCAGGGGAGCTGTAGATTTACAACCGGCTCTGAACCATAAACCACTTGTCACAGCTCTTCTATAAGCCTTTCAAATGATAATGATATGCATTAAACGTCCAACACATTTCCCAGTGTGGAGAGCTTGACAGCTGGTATATTATTCAAACTGCACTAAACTGTTCCAACAACTCATTGCGTTGCCATTGCCTTTAAGACAGTATTACATCCTGTTTTGCTTGTCTACCTAAACCCATGGCTGTTCCATCGTTCTGAAGTGTTTTTGAGGATTACTGACATCCCATCTTTCATAATCCTATCACGGCCTTGCCCTCCTTCATTGGTAAATGTTGACATAATTCTCCTGGCAGCCAAACAAAAACGTTCAACTACCTATTAGATTACCTCAACGCCAAATGTAATTTAGTTCCCTTTGGGAAACGGACATCTGGGAATATAGAATGTAAGCCTCTGTCAAATGGCATGTGGGAGAATCATACAAGAAAAAAGCAGAACATTTATCATTCATACCCTTTTTGAGATGGTTGTTAGAGCTTTTTTATCTCTTGGTGTTAATAGATTTCTGAGGAACTATCTCACTTGTAAGAAGGAAATAAAATTAAAACCAGCCAGTCTTGGAATGATGTCCTCTTAAAGTAGAGGTACAAATCAGGCACAACGCTTGTTCATGCTTTCAAAAGATGAAGATCTTTTAAGTCTATCCCTAAGAGAATGCAGCTCTAAGATGATTTTAATGGGTTAAAGCCTTAATGTGGGCAGAGATAAATCACACATCTCAGTATCATTGCTATTTAATACAGCATAATGGTTAAAGTAGGGTCTGACAGCCAAGGATTCATCACAGTGATGGGGTAGTGAAATGAGCAGCCCTTGGCAAACTATTATGCATATGGAGGAAGGGGGGAACCAGACTTACAACAATTAAGTTCATTTTCAATATAGCAAATACACTGTATGCATGATAGATCATAGACTAGCTTAGTCTGCATGCAAATGTTTCAGCAGACACTGAAAGAAGACCAACACACACCACATGTACAGGATATGACCACCTAGTCACCATGGTTGACACACAGCAGACCCCTAGCAAACAGATCACTGCCCCGACTCCACACAGCATCTGCAGCTGAACAGCAGGTCTGGCTAACAAACGGCCACAGAGGACCAAAGCGGAGGGCATGCCGAGTCACTGACTGATCTACGGGGTAAATGGCTACGAGCAGCTGAAACAGCAAACGAGTGCAAATATCAGCAGTCCTGCTGGACAGAGGGAAGGTCTACAATAAACTGCAGCTGGCCCCACAGTAAATGCTGATGTGTGAAGCACTTCTGATATCAGATCAAAGGATGCAAAACACTGTGGAGCAGAGCCTAAAAGCAAAGTGACACTAAAATCTCATGTACAAAATTGAGTCACTGATTGTAGTGTTTAAACTTTTTTTACTCTTTGTAAAAATCTGTCAAGGCTAGCTGGTGATACATCATAGCAATTAAGCTAACAGATAATTTTTCCTAAAATTTCTGAGCTGCAAAACTGTCATTCTTAAACATTTTGTATTTATCCTCATTATTTATGTTATATAATTACAAAGAAAAAAACTAAGCTTGATAAAAGGTTTCTCAGTTAAATACAAATGATACCAATGTTGCTTTATTTGTCAAATTGAGACTATTGTGTTTTTTCCTGCGTTATTGTGTTGAATTTTGCAAACAAAACTGGGATGTCTGGAGTATTTTTAAAAAGCAAAGGCAGGGTGATGGGCACCAAGTTGTTTTTAATTTTGAGTTTTCGTTGTTATTACCAGAACACAGGGGGGTCGTTTGTATCCTATTTACTTCCTAATTTCATGCATATTTTTTTTCAGATGAACAACAGGAAGCATAAGAAAGATATGCTAGGTTTAGTAAAAAGCACTTATTTGTTTGCACAAATGTGGTGTGAGCAGCATATAAAAGTTAAAACATGCCTGGTGCTTAGAGAAGAAAAGAAGCAGTGTTAGCTGGAAAAAAAATACAGCGGGATGAGTAAGGAGGGAGGGGGTTCAACTGACCTATTCCACAGCTGCAAGAGGTGTGACTGCAATGCTAACTCGCTGCATCCATCTCGTTTTGTTACAACAGAGAAGAGAAGCAGGGGAGTTCAAAAGTTACACCTGTTATTTTTCCTTACTATATATGAGCACAAGAGATTTGTCTTGAATGAGATTAGTGTTGGTGGAGTGAATACAAAAACACTACAAGTGGGACTACAAGGGAGAGTTTATGCTTTGGTTGGTAACATTACTTTGGGGGATGTATTACACATGGGCAGCATCAGGAACTGGCCTATGGGGAGCTGAAGTCTCCTCCCTTTCCGGTTGGCCCATGGGTCCCTTGGCCGAAAAAAATGAATTGAAGTCAATGGAGCAGTAAAAGTTATTTTCTGGTCTGCTTTGTCTTACGCTCTTAATCACACATATGACGTACCTCAGTTTAACTGATAAATAATGATGTGCATTTCCACTGTGTTAGTTGTGTGATTTCTGATTTATTTGCTTTTAAAAATTCAGAATTAAAATGACTACAAATCAGAGGTTGCTCATGTCACAGCATGTAGAGACTGTCCCACATGCTTGCTCTCGGTCGACCAACTATGTAATTCTCCCCTGGAGATGCCACTTTCCACATGTCTGGATTTACGTATAATGGTTTTCTCCACATTTGATACTCCTTCCTTCTTGGAAGAAGGACGTGAAGCTCGCTAAACTCACACCCATTTTCCTTCTTCTTCTTCTCCTCTTTGAGTGGTTTGGTGATGTAAAATTGTGAGACTAATTGTTGTAGTCCACCACGTGTTTTTATTCAAAACCTAAAATAACTTTTGCCACCTGTCGAAAATTATCCCTATCTTTGCATCACAATGTGTTTTTAAAAGTCATGAACATCATATGTTCAATCCCTGGCACATTTCAAAGGGGATCAGAAAATAACTTTCATCGCCCCATTGACTCTCATTCATTTGTTTTGTTAGTAAGGAACCCATGGACCATGGTAGAAGAATGTGACTTAACAAGGGTTAAAGACGCCCCATAACAATCAGGGAATCAATCAGGAAGACATGTATGCAAAGTGACAACAACATTACATTGAAAAAGCATTTACCCCCTAATAGACATGTACAGATTATCAAACAACTTTTTTTTTTGGGGGGGGATATGCCCTCCAAAAGGGGTTACGCCATCAAAGCACAAAGCCATTTTCCACAAATGGAGGAAACGTCCCATCTAATTTCTAAATCTGCTTTTTCCTGTTCAGGGTCGCAGGGAGCTGGTGCCTATCTCCAGCGGACTTTGGGCGAGAGGCGGGGGACACCCTGGACAGGTCGCCAGTCCATCATAGGGCCACACAGAGACAAACAACCATTCACAATGGAGGAAACAACAAGACAAAAATTAAACTTTTTGGAAAGGTGTACATAAGGTGTAAAACTTACACTACATCGCAATAATACCCCCAGTGAAACATGGTGGTGCTAGTGTGATGGTCTGGGGCTGAACCAAATGCTGTAACTGATGCAATCTTGAATTCTGCTCTCTGTCAGACAATTATGAAGGAGAATTGCTGGCCATGAGTTTATTACTTTAATCTCAAGGTCACTTCAATTATGCAGCAGGTCAATGATCCAAAGCAAGTCCACCACTGTGTGGTGTAAAAACAAAACAAAGGTTTTAGACTGGTATGGACAAACTTGAATCCAGCAGAGACAAATCTTTATTGTGTATGATTTAAAAACAATTCTGCTAAGAAGAGTCAGCAAAACCCCCTCCACAGTGATCTGAAAGACTCAATTATAACAAATGCTTGACTGCAGTTGTTGCTGCCAAAATTAGCATGACAGTTAATACAGTTTAGTGGGACTAACTTTTACACATAAGGCCAGGTTGGTTTGGATAGCTTNNNNACACATTTTTTCATTCAATAAATGAATTTACCATTTCCTGACAGATTTCTTTTAACTCTGCACTTCCCTGTGAAACTGAAACACCCACTGATGTCGGACCACTGAAAATGTAATTTTACTCCTACAAGGTGCAAGACCAGTCTGAGGTGATGTTTTTACTATATTTTTATTGAATTTATCTTGGGAGAAATAAAAATAAAAACTTTGGACAATTTTTTTAAAGGAAAAAAAAAGTTGTTTTTTTTACCACACCAATTCAAGAAGCTTGATCTGTTGATATTCAGCAACTTTACTGATGTTTCCAAGAGCAGCAAGCCATAAACCATTTTCTTTTTGAAGACTCAAATATCTGTCATAAATGTATGTTATCTAAAATTACATTTTAGACAAAAATCCACAAAAATACTCTTGTATCACCTATAGTGAGAGGACAATGTCTGATTTTAACTTGAAATACAGTAATCAGCACCACCAGCAAAGGCCTTTGGATGCAGATGTAAAAAAAAAAAGGCTCAACATTTAGTCCAGCCACAGTGATGGTGCTGCTCAGACTGAGTCCTTCCAAAAGTGATGAGTCAATCTCTACAGTTCAATTTCCAATTTTCCATTTTGAGCCCATCTAGTCTCAATCTCATGACGCTGCCTTCTTGATGATAGGCCCATATATCCTCCTCCATCTATAATCCTAAATGCCACTTGACTCATTTCATTTTGAAGAAATTCTCAGTTCAGTTAGTTCGGATGGGCTTCGAGACACTTTTATATACTGGTGAATTATAGCAGTTAAAATTTGTTTGCAACGCTAAAAAAGATCAAATCGGAAAATTGTTGACTTTTCAAACAAACAAAAAATCCAAGTGTGTTTTTTTATAACTATCGAAATCAGTCTACTCCTCATCATATGCATCATTTTTAACACTTGAAGGAATAGCTAGCTGCTAATCACAGCAATCCAAGCTACATTCCTGCCACCTTAAAATAACTTTCATCTAAAAAAAAAAAATCACAACCACTATTTTTCAAACCACTAAATTAGTTTATAAACGGAAATCACTTTTTTCCAGACAGAAGATCCCCAACCAGGTTGCAGTGGAGGTGCTAGCAAGCTGCTACTTTTAATTCAAACTACAAATACGCATATAAATGTGTAAATAGCTGTCATTTTTATGGAACAGTGATGTGCAGGTTTATAAAACTGAGCTCACATATGCTGCATTTTCGAGTTTGAAGCTATTTCAAACTCCACTTTTTTATTATCTGTGATCAGAGTAGCTTTTAGCTTGCAGTCCAGGAAGAATGAAACTATTTCTCTAAACTGCGGTTGTATAGTTATCTCCAACACATCATTTATCAACCATTTAAAACCTTTTCAGAGACCCCTACATCAAACACCCCTTTAAATATCAATGTTGATGTAAGTATCAACAAATTATTGTGAAAAATTGAAATCTACTTTAAAGCAGTACAAAAAAACTTTAAGCTAGTGTTTTGAAACTTGCTAAGTGGATACTCACTGAAAAACATGTTCAGCTTCATTAGACTTCACTCTGTGCGCCTCCGATGGCTTTACAATGGACTAAATAACGTATATTTTAGGCTGCAACCGGAAGTGGTGTTCTGATGATTTATACTGCCCTGATGAAAATTTCCACTGTAGTGTGAATTGAAAATTTATTACATACCAATAAGTTATTTGAAGTTTATAGAATATTCTTGTTCATGGCGAGTGTGCCCTGTTAGTTTTTTAAGCATATTTTTTATGATCCTTCCCTGATATTTTCTATATAAAAGCCCTCTGGGTCCTTGGCGGCCATTGTTGGGTCCTTCTCCTCTGGGTGTCCAAACATTTGCCTGTCCTTCTGACAATGCAAAGAAAGTAAAAATAATATCATATTTAGTGTTCCTGTCCTGGGAGAATTTATTTGATAGGCAAAATGTGTTTATGGAAAAATATAGAAACAAAAATAAACAATAAATCTGTTTATTGAAGTCAAGACTGTGGAACAGCACATGTGTAGAAGGAATTTGTAGCATATCTCAACAGGAAGCATATTTCAACACAACACCGGTTCCAGCAATAGCTGTCTGAGACACGACTACAGAAAAGTTATTTAGTAGTGCTCAACAACTCAACAAGTAGTATAAATAAGTCCAACACGTTCAATAAAATACTATAGACTGAGCTTCATTTATCATCACAAACCCTTTCCTAAGTCTTACCTTTAGCCTCAGTAGTTGGAAAGATGGCTCAAGGTACTGAAACAGACCACTTAATCTAACAGTCCACATGGGTCTCAGGTCAAAGTGCCGGAGGACAATGTGAATAGCAGTATGCTGCTCAAATCCCCCAGCAGCCTTGAACCTACACATACACGCTCCACGGTTCCTCCACTCAGTAATTTTCCCTGCTGCAGACGCGTTTTTCAACTCAGTGTTATATTATAAGACATCTGTACAAGGCTGCATGTTGCAATGTAGCACATTTGCCATGTCGCTGACCTCCAGAGATGATTTGAATCTTGAGACGCTGTTTCATGAGTGCCACGAATAATGAATAGCTTATTATTGTACTGCAAGCTTTTATAGCAGAAAGCTGAATTTCTCTCATTATACAGTACATTAGCAGACTAGAGAAATTAGCACACAGAGGGACTCAATACCCCACGTTCACATTTCTTTTTATTATTCTACAGCTTGACAATTGTTTTTAAAAAGAAGGGAAAATTAAACAAAAAAAAATCTGGATGTTGTTTTGGAACTCATTCATAAACAGTCTGAATTTACTTTTCCGGTTTTTGCTAAATGGATATTGTGAGGGTGGCTTGCTGAGGGTTTTATTTCCTCTTTTTTCATTAATGAACTTGATTGCTGCAGACAAGGCCGTGATGACTTTCGGATGCATCGACAGAAGCTGTGCATTTTGGCATTTTTGAGAGACTCTGTAAATACTTAAAGGAACAGTCTGACATTTTGATAAATGTGCCCGGTCCCACTCTCCTGCCAGGAGTTGGTTAGATTAATGCCACTCTTTGAAGATGAAACTACCATTTCTACCCACTAAATCCTGTTAGCCAAGTGCAAAACCTGGAAAATGTTGACTTCTTACAGGCAGGTAGTGATGCTGTTGTGCAAGTACATCCAAATTAACTAGAAAAAAAAGCTTAGTTTAAAAAAAGATTTTAAAGTTTCTTAATGTTGTGTAAAATGTCGTTTTGGATGCTTAGATTTTATTAATTGCCTGGTGAAATGGCCGACTTGTAGACCAGATGAGCGCAACAGTTTTAACACGTGTTCTTTGATCCATCTATCAAAATTGCTTCAAGTGGTCCCATGGCCTAGAAATAAGAGCAATGTTGGGAGCTGAATTGCTCCTATCTCTTGTCATGCTGAAATGCTGAACTATTAATTGAACAAAATGCAGCAAATTAAGTGTTTTACATACAGCAGTAAAAATTCTGCGAGGCCAAAAAGGAGCCTGAGCCGTCTGGGTGTAATTTCTTTGACAGATAAATTGGGCGTCACATCACGGGGGCAGCAAAGTTCATTCAGTGAATGTTCAGAGTCTTTTATTTCAGCATTTCCTTCTTCCTCTAATGCCACGTATGATTGAAAACATACCGTATGAAGAATTAAAGTACCTCAATAAATACTCTCTCAACAGATCAAAGGTGGGAGGGGCTAAAGTTATCTGGGAATGTGGCTGTAAAAAGGAAATTTGATGAAAATTAATTAAAAAACGGGGGGAAAGAAGATGAAAAAATAAAAATACACCATAAAAAAGTTTGTTACAGATGGTAATGTATATAAATCTTGTTACTGCATGTAACAATGGTTGACAATGATCCTGTTCTTCATTCTTAAGAAGTACAAACATTGTTAGACGCATGAGGCTTTGAAACAGAGAAACTAAGGGAGACGGTAAAAAGATGGTGTTTTATCTCTGCTCCTAAAATGTCTGAGGCGATACAGTAAAAGGAGCTGATTCATGTCACCTTCGTCACCGCTTCGTTCCCATTCACCGCACGGCCATCTGAATGAAAAAAAAAAAAACAGCTCATGGAGCAGCTGCAGATGTGAGACGCCATTCACAGCGCCAGATTTTTGAGTACCAAGTTGAGTGAATTCGAGACTTTTATCTTCTTTAATTATGTAAATTGCACGCCACAGATATTTCCTATCAAGTCAAAAGGCAGCGCTTTTTTCTTTTCTCCCCGCAAATTTTCAATGAGGCTCCCGAGAGATGCAAGCGGAAGAAACAATCCTTGAAATGCACATTAAAGGGAAAGATGTCTGGGTTATTTATCACTGACTAGAACTGATGAAAAAATGAATGGATCCTAATTTATGGGTCTTTTTTTCCTTCTTAGAGCAGGGATAATTACACTTCTAGGAAATAGTCTGCAAATTTCCTTCATAGTATCAGAAACGACCTTTTGAAATCTTGTGCTGCAGTTAAACGTATTTTTCTCATTCATAAAAGAGAAAAGAGCATTTTGCACATTGTGGTTATTTGTTCTTTTGCCAAAAGAAGAGAAAACAGTTATTTATAATTTCCTGAAAACTTGAGACTTTGAAAACAAGAGAGTTCTGTCAAGCATAGACGTAGGACAAAATCTGTAAACATAACTTCCTGTCACACAAGTAACATCAGAATGGTAAAACGAAGTTTTCTTGGTGTGGGGTGATACAGGTTAAAGATTAATGGGCATAGAGTGGAAACGCTTCCCCCTGAGTGGAATATTTCAAAATTCAATGATGACTTAATTCATATCAAATAAAGAAACAAAAGAGAAATTTCAAGTTAAGCGAATGTAAGCAAACACAAACATACACACTATAGTACTACAGGTAGAGGCATGCATGTGTACATATCCAATATGGCCTCCGTTTCAGAAGATTAAAAACAGTCACTTAACTCTGACCTATGAATCACTCAGACATGAAAGGATCAGCGTTCTGCTGACACATAACCGACAAAATTAGCGAAGACTTAGCTATTTGCTAAAAACTTGACAAAATACAACAGATACGTAAATAATTCAAGTGTAAAGCATCTCAAATCCTGTTTGGCTGGATTTTTTTCTCTATTTCTTAATAACATGACTTGCAGAAACAATAAATCTGCTGTAGATAGTTGTTTAGACCTAAAACGTCTTCTTTTGTCCTCTACTTGTCCATTAAGCGCTTGCGTACACACACACACACAATAAACCATTAGGATAAGAACTGAACCAAAAATTAGTGGAAAAAGCAACCCAATAAAAAAAAACTTTGAAAGACCTTTAAAAGTGTGCGAGGCTATTGATCAAAACCACTTTAATAGATTATACGAAAGTCTGACCACTTGGAAAATAACTTTAAAGTAGGTGGTTTAAAACTTTTATACATTTCAAAATGGGATGTTTTTAAGGAATTTACACTGCAATATACTAATAATGAGCGCTGCAGAAATACACAATTCTTTCTTAGAAGGCAAAATAACATTTTATCAGAGTAAAGAAAAAAACACATTTCTCTTTGAAACTTTTAAACTACCATTTGGGATTCTAGTCAAACCCTACTTCTATCAAACATAATTACCTTTAATCTGTGCTAAATGTATAAAAATCTATAAGCAGCTTCTAAAAGCCAAGCTGCCTGATTCTTGCACAGCTGCTTTTAAAAGCCCCTTAGACAAACTGAGGAGCTACATAAAAAAGCTATACAACGATTTAGAGATTTTCTGTGGAGTGAAAAAACTAAAATGAACAAAATTCCCATTTCTACAAGCAGAACACAAGAGATTCAGACCTGTTATTTATTAAATTGAATATTAAACAGAAAGGAAAAAAAGCAGAATTTAAACAATATGACTTTTATCACCATTATACTGACAGACTGAGAATTAGCTCTACGTGCCAGATTTCTTAGCTACCAGCTATACCCCCCTCACAGGAAGGAGCCATGAAGGGCTCAGCTCATTCGGATTTCTCAATAACAACTCAGTCAGTCCAGAAAAATCTATAGTCCCTGTTTACCTCAGTGGCTTTCTACTCAACAGCCTGCAGCTGGTAGCATGTTTATTGGATGAGAGGTCTTTGTACTTCATGCGTATTTGTCACATAAACAATGACACTCGAATATTCAGTTGCAAAATACCCTGGTGGTGCAACAAACATGGAGACTAACTGGTATAACCTTCATGTTTCAAACCAGAGTGTCTTCCAAGGCTTAAGTATAAATAAACCCTGTCAGCTATGAGTGGAGGAGTATTAACTAGTTGTTTCTGAGTGAGAGTTATACCCTGGACATGTTACAAGTCCACCACATGGACTAAAGATAAACAACCCTTCACATACACCCACACACCTAGAGTCCCAATAACCAAGCATGCATGGATTGTGGAAGGAAACCAGAATACCTGTGAGAATATCTAACCTCCGTAGAAAAGTTTAACCCAGGACCTTCATCCTGCAAGGCAGCAATACTAACCATCTGTGTCACCATGCAATGCAATCCTAAATATGATCTGTCAAATAAAAAGACAAATGTTTGGCAGACAGTGCAATGGATGCCCTGGATATTACAGATTAGTCTGTTCCTCCCTATAAACTGAGAAACGTTGAATTTGCTCAGGGCTATTCCAATAAAACCAAAATATTTATAAGAAGTCTTTCAGTGAAAGCTTATTAGAAATGTTGGCTAATGGGTTTATGTTGGCAGACTGTCAATGAAGCTGCAAGACGCTTTGAAAAAAGGTCAAGATTAAAACAAGACACAAGAGAAATGCTTGATATCCAATAGGAAACTTGCATCTGCTTCCAAAGGAGGAAACAAGTTGACCCAAACAGCTACAAATAATACTCGACATACCTGCTGTGAAGTTATAACTTGCTGAAAATCCCACTCCTTCCAGCTCGCCATCGGTTACAAATTTTATCCACAGATATCGGCCACTACTCCTAATGTCCGGCGGACTGTGCTGACCGCAGTACCGGCCGAGCATCGGGGAGAAGCTGAACGGTCCATCTCGGACCTCGATGTTGTCAAATTTACATTCCCAAGAGGACTCGATGGAATAATTCTCCTCAAAATGTAGATCGATACACTGCCGCGGGGGAGCTGAGGGGAAACGGTGAAAAACGATTGAGTAAAAACATCAGTCATGCTAAAATTGACAAATATTCCCCTTGTTTCAATATCACACTCAATACACGTCTTTAATCTTGACTGAAACCATTGTAATAAATTGGGTACAATCAGATAACGTATTTCATCTTGAAAAATAAGTTGCTTTCAATCAGCAATGGATTTTCCCAATCAGTGAAACCACAGGGATGCTTGAGTTGTAAAAAAAAACAACGCTCTCTCTCACTGTACTCTTTGTGTTCAGTTCATTGTTACAGTAACATCATATTCACCTTCGAGGATGTAAACACACTCTGTGTTCGGGGGGTATTTGTTTGGGTAATTGGGGGAAGTAAAGAACCCTCCTTCTTCTTCTTTCACCCACGCTCCACACTGACCTGCAGGCTTCACTCCAGAATTATTTTTCACTTAAAACACAAAAAGAGCAAAGTGAAAAAAACCATTGAATAAAGCTTTATTGAGAACATATATTTTTAAAAAGCCACAGTAGCTATCAGATTACCTTTAGTTGTATCCTTTTTCGTTGCCTCAGACAACCCAAGTATGAGTAGGCTTGCGACAACTGTAACATCATAAAGATAAATGCAATTGTTTATTGTTTTGCTATTTATTTATTTATGGTTTGAGTCAGCAAAGCTCAGATTATTGGCATGGGGTCACACATCTGCATTATCTGTGATGTTGTCAACAGCAACCGCATCACAAAATCTGAAATATCTTTTTTTTTTTCAAATATAGCAAATCATAAAAAAAACAGAATTACTCGTAGGAAAATGATCTATATGAGAATACTACCTGACATTTTTCATAAATTTGCATTAAGGTTGTCTGAATTAAAAAAAAAAAAAGCTCCAGAAACTTAAGTTGTGACCTTCAACAGTAGATTTACAGGTTGCAAGAGGCACGTGGTGAGTAATCATATTTCCTTTAGTCTCTGTTGCTGTGACTTTTACAGTCATTTCTCCATTGAATAAACATTATGAGATTAACTGAGCACGTGTGTTTAAATGAATAAATAAAGATCTCTTACCGTGATGGAAGCTGTGCCCATATACCATGTCTGTTTCTTTCACAAACGGCTTCAGACTCAACTACTTCCATTTAGATTTAGGTTGGGGGAAAAAAAAGACAAATAGGATAGTTTTCGCAGACTCACGCCTTCATGATGTGTAATCTTTAGATGAGAAAGGAAAACTCCTTATTCGTTTGTAAAGTCAGCAAACAAATCTTCTGCTGTCTCGAAAAAATAAAAACAAAAAAAACTAATCACCACTTTCATATAAAACCAAAAGCAGTTCCCAACACGCGCCCGGTTTCCATCCAAACGCTTCTGAAACCTTTTGGTGCACTAAAAGGATTAATAGTCCCTTCATCAGCGCTTCTCAACTCGCTCCACCTTTGTTGTCTAATTCTAAAAATAAATAAATAATAGTAACAATAAAAAAAGATCGTGGAAAATCTTGTTTTGTCCCTTTTTTTTTGTGATCCCTTTATCAGGAATGAGGATCCTTCAGGAACACGCGAGAGCGCGCAACACTCATCTCTGCGGCGTTTGCTGGAGGATTTTTGCGGAGCGTAAAAATTTCCCAGGCAAAACGCGGGGTCTGTGAGGGAAAGGGCGTCAGGATCAGGGGAAATTTCGTGTGGATTTCATCTGTCCGCTCCAGTGTGTGTGTCTCAAAAGGATGTCTGAGTGTGCGCCTCTTCCTCTCCCCCCCCCCCCCCCCCCCCCCC
>SSNP01000018.1:2656596-2701652 GCA_006937955.1 Pachypanchax playfairii | reverse complement strand
CCCCCCCAACCCCACCTCCTCCTCTCTGCCTTGGCTTCTATCAAATGAAGGAGTTAATGTGTGATCTCTCCTCTCCCTTCCTTCCGTTCATTCAGCAGCAACCGAAGGAGTCCAATGCGCCACAGTCCTCTCGCGCTTTGCACGCGCGCGTTGTAAACTTCTTCAACACGCGGGATCAAATCCACGCGCTGGAATAAAGTGGCATAAGAACATTCCCTTCGTGATTTCATCCAAACCAGTGAACGTCCAATTAAAAATATAACAGGAAGGTGAAAAAGGTAATAAAATGATGGTAATCGAAAATATTCGACTTATTCAGTTTTATTTCACAATCCATGAAACCTTTAGGTGTTTTAAATGTCCCATGTTGTCTTTTCAAGCTCTTCTCTTTAATAGAAAGAATGGATAGAGCAAAGACACTGCACTTTTCTTCCCCCCTGAAACACCAGAGATTGTTCTTTCCTGACATGTCATGATGTTCCCACAGGTCTATGCTGAAAGTGTCGTCACTCTCACACCTGATGAGAAAGCTGATCAGAGGATGCTCAGGGACAACTCAGGTGCTCCCAAAAATAGTCTTGGCACCCAAGAGACAATATCCATCTTCTGATACTCCTGCAGAGGCAGTCTTGGATTCAGTCCCTTTATGTCAGAGGAGAACATTGCTGCCAGTTTGAATCAATTTTGCGGTTAAGTGATGATGAAAGTCAAGGGTTTCTGAAAAAGTTTTCGCTTAAGTACAACTGATGCACATTTCTAATGTCCTCATCCCTAAATCTCTCAAAAAGGTTGTCTCTACTCACTGCTATACACAGATGTGGACAAACTGAGACATAATTGAGACACTTTGTGAATAAATTGTGATAGGAAAATTTAATTGACAGTTATATTAATGCCACAATTTCAGAAAATGAGATGTAGGAAAACAAATCAATCAGCTGTTTTGTTTCTAGGGCATGTGCGAAAGGGGGTATGTGCAAAAAGGGCTGCAACTGGAACATGAACCACAGGAATAACTGAGCAGAAAAACAAAGATCTGACAAAGTCAAAGAAACCAAGGACTGTTCAGGGAGGCGTGATTAGTGGATGAGAAGCAGGTGAGCTGATTAACAGATGAGGAACAGGTGTGTGAGGCTAAACGACCGTGGGAGCTGAGGAAAACGAGCAAATTTTGCAGGGAGTAAACTCTAATAAAGTAAACAGAATAATATCTAAAATGGAACAAAGAAAGAAACGAGAGAAAATAAAATAAAAAGAAAAAAAAAAACACAAAAGCTTCTTGAAAACTCACAAATCTTTTGTCTATTCAGAGAAACCAAAACTACTACTGAAAACATTCAAAGTCTCTGTTTTTCCTCTAAGGTGCCAACGCAACAGAAAAGTATTTTTAAAAATAATCTGATATGGTGTAGAATTTTTTAAAAGCGTCAAGTTCAAAGTTATAATTTGAACAAAGTCAGAGTCCGTTAGAAGTCTTACTGTCTGAAGGGATGTTGGTACTGTCTGAATTAAAAAACAATAAACAGCACAAAGCTTTTACTGATTAAAATTGGTGTCATGTTGCTTCCTGATGAGTAAACTGAGATAAATCAGCAATGCAGTGTGGGAATTAATAAACTGAGTCTTATCTGGCCCTCTGTATGCAACAGTAACCCTGATTAATTCAACAGTCGCACACAGTTCAGATGTATAAACTGCCTCTTTGACTCAACAGCACTGATGCTGCAGGAGAAACTCAGAAATAATTCATTCAACACCTGATTCAAAGTCTGCCATTTTTAATTAAGAAAGTCCATCATTTGTCTGGAGATAACAATTGTGCTGTGACCACCTCACCTAAATTTGTAATTATAATCAGCTGAGGGAAATGGGACGCCAAGACATGGAAGCATATGCTGTACTCGGCGCGTGCACTTCGCTAAACACAAACAACAAAGAAAGTCATTTAACATGTGTTCTGTTCCATTTGCTGTTTCATTTTCTGTTAAATTTTATGATTTTGTCATCATCAAGATGCAAATGTCCCTCCAGAGACTTCAGGCCTGATGAACATGGGACTCAAATTAATGGTATCTGTGACTGAGCAGTGTGATGGTCAAAACAAAAGCAAAAAAGGCGATTAAAGCAGATTTTATTTGACTTCCAATGTGTCTTGTAGTTCATTAATTAGTTACTAGATAGGTTCCACAACAAAACGAGCAAATTCATTTATTTATGCTTCAGTAGCTGCAGGGCCGGCCCTGAGCTGCATGGTGCCCTAGGTGAAAAAGGATTTTGGCGCCCCCTACTGCCCAGAACAGAAACAACGTAACTCAATAACTGGATTACATTGCAACGAATTTTTATTCATACTAAAATGAACAGTAGAGATGATATATATATATTTAATTATTACTTATTTTGCTCTTTACATGAGATGAATGGCGTGTCCAACAGTATGTAAAAAAAATAAAAAAAAATGTTACGCCTCCTCCAGCAGAGGGCGCCCTAGGCAATTGCCTAGTCTGCCTATGCCCAGAACCGGCCCTGAGTAGCCGTTTGGGTCTGTGGCAAGAGACCACCTTTATCCTGGACCTGCACCTGGAAGCCAGCATGGGAGAAAATAAAATCAACTTCTGTCACACTATCAATAGCATGTACCCTACCTACGACTTCATTTTGGCTGAAGTGTTTTTGTTAGTTTGTAATACAAAATGTAACTCTAAGCCCTCTGCTATCTCTCTTTCACTCGTGTGCTCCTGAAAGCTTTTGCACATCTTCAATTGTAAAAAAAAAAAAAAAGTATGAAGAAAATACATTTTTCAAAAAGGAATGGCATTTGCCATCATGAGTGATGAAAAACTGAAATATTTGTCTGTGTGATGCCAGTTAGTGCTGCAGCTTTTTCAACCTAATCATTTGACTTTGCAAATATCAGAAACTGTAAACACAGATGGATGAAAAATAATGGGGAACATGCACTTAAAAAATTTCTTACAAAAATATTGTTTTATTAACATTTTGTCAAACAGTCCTGAAAATTAAAAAAAAAACACTTGTATAATTAAAAAAGTAAGGCAAAACACCCATTTTAACTTATTTGGTTAGGATTAAGCACCTAAATTACTTGGTTAGGTTTAGGAAATACATGTTTTTTGCTTTGTTTTTAACATAAACATTATTTTTTAGGGTTTGGATAACAGATTTAATATCACTCTTTGAACCCTTCCCACCATGTTTGCTAAGTGCTTCAATTTGACTAATTAGGAGACTTTTTAAGATGGACCCTTTGTATGAGTGGCCTTTAAAGCCATAATATTTTAATGTTCTCACATATCATACAATCTTAGACATTTTTTTCTTTTCCTCACCTACAAAAACATTCTTCTTACATACATTCCCCATTTTGACTCGAGATAGTAGAGAAGGGACTGGTGTATTAATGAGGGCTGCATTCCATTTAAAAGGAAGTTCTGCATCCAAGCATTTCGTAGAGAACAGCCACCATAAACATTTACAGAAATGGAATGCAGACCACATTAATCCATCTGTGCTTTCCCTTCTTCTTGTGTTCAGGACAGACTGGACTGGAGAATATGGTTACAGCCACAAAAACATTTCTCTATGGGTAATTTTGCTTTTGAATGAAAGTATTTGGTTAAAATGTTAAAAGACAGATAGACCTTAAAGGCCAAAGATGTTAAATTTAATAAGCTTAAGTGATGTTAGAGGGCTGAGTCTCTGTAATACTGCAGCCTGACTGAAACTGGGATTCGGCGAGGCTTTAGAAAAGCTCCTGTTTCAAGTGGAAACAGGATCAGGAGTTTATTAGGCCACATATTATACTGTATTGTTAGGTTCCTGATGTAAAAATAGCTGTTTTAGAAAAACGTGTTATTCAGCGGTGATCAAAAGATGTGCTTTTTCATTTTGGGGTTTAGGAAACACAATAAGCTTGTATAAAGGCAATGCTATGCTATGTGCTTCTTCCAAAGATCCAAAACAAGAAGACACTCAGTAGTTTGAATAATTCTTTATTAATATTTAGCTCTTTTAGAGTGCTGTTATTCAAATATACATCCTCTGTGTTTGAAGAAAAGAAATAAATGAGCCAATACTTGTTTTAACTGTATGAGTGATAATTCTTTTCCATAGATTTAAATAAAATTGGCCAATTACATAATGTAATTATTTTCTATAAGTCAAAAAAACGTTAGTGGATGTGATAGATTTCCTTTTTTTTGCTCTTACTGAGATGGAATGCTAACAGCTCAAGCTGATAATGATATTCGTGATCATTCTTTTGCTCTTGCTGTCAGAAAAATTCTGCCTCATCTCGACCCCGCGGTTCCAAATGATGTTGCCTCAAGTATCACCGTGTTCTCCGGTTTCTGGGTGGATGTGACGAGCTGAAGGGTGCTGTGCGAGACACTTAACTTCCCCTACTCTTTATAGAATGTATATGTGTGAGGAGAAGAGGTGTGTGTGAGGAAATAATAGTAATATGCATGTAAGAAGAATGTATATTTGTCTAAGGAGGATGTGAGTGCATGTGAGGTACTGAAGGAATTATGGCGTTAATGGTCCTAAATACTGCTGCGTTATTTAGTACACGATACCTTACTGGTAAGTGTGCAGTTCTCAGGGACCTTCAATATACAAAAGCACATTTTGCATGATTACGATTCATTTAATACATATTTTAAGGTGTTCAAAGCAATTAGTATTGTTTTTTTTTTAGGAGCTTCATTTTTACCTTTGTCAGGTCCTTTCCATGCCTTATCTTATCTGTCAATCACTGTGGCTTCATTCATCCGGCAATTATCTAAATACAAAAAGGGCAGCTACAGTACCCTGTCTATGAGAATAAGTGTGTGCCAAATTACTAAGCTTGATAAATGCTGGCAGAAATCTTGTGTGTCATTGTAATACAACTCCTTGGCATCCATAAAATTTGGCATGAAGAAAGCAGTGATTTTCACAGCATATGGGTTAACATACCCTCTGCAATTTGTATGGTGTGAAAAGTCCCAAGACCCCTTGGTTAAACTGACTGTGTAATTTGTCCATCGACCTCATTAGCCCTTTAGGCAAGGTGCCATGGACAATGTACAGTGACATAATGGGCTCAAACACCTGTGTGCACAGTAAAAATGATGTTTCACATTGTGTGGCTCTCCTCAACATGGGATTAGTTACAAAGCCAACGGGCATAGAACTGGTTAATGAATATTTGTTTTGTTGAGTGTCAGTTTTTATTGGAGAGGAAATGCTCAATAAAATACTAAATAAAACCTTGTGTGGAAAGTTTAAATCGTATACTGACATCACCTTCTTGTTACTTTGTGAAGCTGAATATAAATGATCTAAGTATTTCAATTTTCTGTCATTTTTACAATTTAAAGCATCATACATAAAAAAATTAGAAAACAATATATTTTTTAAAGAGATGATATTGAACACTAGTAATTTTTTTATTATTATTATTATTATTATTATTACTACAAGTGTGTGTGACTGAGGAAGCCTCAGCCAATCAGAAAGCTGCATTTTCATGTCACTGTGGGGCAAAAAGCTGCTGCAAACATGATCAAAGGTCTGAAAGAGTTAAATTATTATGGGTGTGTACTGGTTATTGTAATGACTTCAGAGATTTCTACATATGGTTACAATTTGAGCATGGTTTTGATGGATTCTGTTGCCATGGTAACTCAACATTTCATGTACATATGATAGCACACTTCTCCTGACAAAGCCGATGATTTCTACATGTCACATGTGGACACAGGGCCCACAGTCACTGCTGCAAGCAAACCAGGTGCATTCAATAGTAATGGCGTTGCCATGGTAATTCAGATAAAGTTATTGAAAAGTTGCCTTAATATGTAATAGACCAATGTTTAGTTACCAGATTAAAGTTTAAAAAAAACACCTGCGATCTGACTCTGACTCTGTAATCTGTAAAAAAGCGTCGATTTCTGTGATAATTTGAGTATTTTTAACAGGATTCCAATGAAGGGTGTGTTTTTTTGTGAATTATGTTGCAGTTCAACGTAACATACACATTATAACATCTGGTGGTTTGCGCTGTGGGACGTTTCGGTGATCTCCATTCCCATGGTAACCCAAAATTTCATGTATAGTACACTTCTGGTGACTAAACTAATTAATCTGAAGTGGACACAGGGTCTCTCCTGTAAACTCACCATGTGTGTTTAATAATGAATGGTGTTGCCATGGTCACATGGTAGGAGTTATATGAAAAATCATTTCAATCGGTTATATATCTGGTGACCAAATGGAAATCTGAATGTTGTCCATAGGTGAAAGTATACTGACACAGTAACCTCTGCTATACGACTTAGTTTTGGAGTGTTTTACATTCATTCTCTCCTCACCCCCCTGCTGAGGTGGTATCAAAAGTATATTCGTCCTCATTCACATGGAGTCCTACTGTAAGCTTATTTTTGCTTATGTGAAAGCTGGGCTCAGCGCAGTATGAAGACATGACCTTTTATATTTGCTCCAGCGTGTGAGGACAGGCCATGGCTGCAGAGATCATTTCACACTTAAACATCCCAGTGAGTCACTACACTGTGTTCCCACAGTATATTCCACTCAGTTACACGGCTCAGACTGATACTTATGCTGAAATGTCACAGTGAGGAATGTATTTTCAGTCAAGGAAGACATCAAGAGAAGCTAGGAAATTCATTTTAGGAGAAAAAAAAACATGATAAACTTTTTCAGTGTGTTTCATTCAGAAAAAAAAGAAAATTAAGATTTGCTAATTATAATTCCTAAAAATACAACCATTTTCTACACCTGCTAGTTTACTGCAGGTTGGTGTTAAACCCTTAACAGGTTGCCAGTCCATCATAGTGCCACATAGAGAATAACAACCATTCACACAAATTCAAATTTAGAGATTACTCATGGTTTCCAATTCACTTCTCATGCAACTTTGTGGTCGGTGGAAGAAAACCAGAGGCCTTTGAGAAAACCAAAGCAGGTGCAAGGAGAGCATGCAAACTTCATGCTGAAAGGCCTTATCCATCCTGCAACGCAAAAAAGAAATGAAGAATAAGTTAAATGTGACTAAATGTAAAGAAATTCTAAATTGGATGTGTTATATGCTAAGCCACGTGTTACTGCTAGCTAGTTAGCGCCTCCTAATGTCAGGTGCAAACGACCATAGAATTCTATATAAATAAGAAAGTAATGCAAACTGTATCACAGTCTAACATTTTATAAAATATAATTTGTATGAATACAATTTTTATTGTTGAGGTTGTTTTCAAACGGCAGCAATCCAGTTTGGCTGTGCCCCCACATCCCGCTGTTAGCTAATCAATCTGGATTCATCTTAATTTCTCCAAATTTATATCAATAATTTATACATTTTTCCAGGACTTGACTTTGAAATAACAGAACTCTTGTTCAAATAAAAACTGTGAACCATGAAATTAGGCCTGACAAGGGCCACTTCAGAAATAAATGTAACTCAACAATCATCCATTTAATAAGGACTTACATTGAATCAACCCAAAGCTTTTATTGTGAAACTTTTCATTTTTTCCAAAGTACAAGACATTTTTATTAAATAAATCAATTTCCTTGATTAATACCTGTTTGTTATGTTTTCTGAACTTAAGGAGAATTTACAAAAATATTTTTTTAACATGTTTTATTATAAACTCGAACAAATAAAAGTTTCAAGGTTTCATATAGCTGTAGCATCAGATGGGCTTTTAAAAATGGTGCAACAGCGCCTATGAAGAACGAACAATTCTTACATTTTTTTCTTTTTTGTTTCTTAAACCAGAATATTAGGTTGAGGAAATGAAACCATATGGATCCATTTAATCCAGCCAACTTGCCCAAATGTTCCAATATAACAGCTAGATAATTCCTCCCAGAGGGAAACCCTTGCCATATTGTTCAAATCTCAAGCCAAGTACACTTTATGATATACTGGTAACATTTTAATTCAGTTTGTATGTTTTTATTTTCACTAAATGTTTTTATCAACGTTAAATCTTTGTATTTTCCCCATTTTATTCACTGTTATTGTCCTTTTTCTGAATAGGTGTTAAATTCTTTCTCATATCTGCTGATATTTTTCAGTAACAGTTTAGGAACAGGAGAAAGGAACATGGAAGTCTGTATTTATTATTGTTACGTAAATGAAAGAGAGTAGACTACCCATGACTTCATGTGTAGATGTCATTTATGTAAATCATTTGGATATTTTATTGCATTTTCATTCTAACAGTGCAGCACAGCAGTGCAGTAGAACAGTATCTGCTTAATTTGTATACAGGAGACTCTTTGTCAGCTTTACTGCATTCTTGCTATTAGCTCTTATCTCATCACTGCAGCACTTAAACAAATGCTAGAGCACTGCACAGCAGAAGAGCAGATATAGAGCAGAGCAGGAAAATGAAAGAGGGGATGTGGAGGAAAGGGAGAAAGGAGAGGAGAGAGCAGCAAAAGGAAGGAGAATAGAGAAATGATTAATGACGATGGCAGAATAAATGGCCAAGGTGGTTTGTGAAATTAACAGAGCCTCAGCCAGCAGAAGACCAAAGGGAATAGAAGGTGTTTAAGCTCATACCAACACAGACCCAACTTGTGTGAATGCACCTGAGTTTACAGGAAGCTCTAGAGCTGCATTCTCCAACAGGAAGCTTAAAATGTCATCTGTTTCTGGGGCAGCACAAGCTTTTTAAAATGAAAGTTTATGTCTGCTGATCACTTTCTGTCAGTTTTTTTTTTCTTTTTGAAGATTTGGAAAAAACAGGAAAACGTTTATGACTAACTGGGCTGATGAGCTAATAGCTAGAATAGCTATTTTTACAGCCACAATGTGTAATATATCATAATGGTTCATGTGAATGTTAAACATCTTTGCATAGCAGTTAATTCAACATTACATGGGTATTCTAGCAGAAACATTACTTTTCTCCTGGAAGTGTCATATAGAAAATGCTACAGCTAGCTGCAGCACAAGCTAATAATACTAAAAATTTATGTAAGTAACCATGTCATGCGAAATTGACAATAATGTAAAGGTTTCTAAATAGTATTACCATGGATAAACTTTTGAGTTGTATTGAGCTGGCAATAATCCACTTCTGTATTGGCCTAAAGGACTAGCCATTAGCTTGTTAATAAAATTAGGTTTAAACTACAAACTAAGACTTTCTTAAAGCAGTACTAAATAACTCTTTTGCTTTTGCCACCCAGTGGTTAAAAGCGGAACAGCTGTTGTAAACAACCGTGTCTCAGAGGGCCATTGCTCGAACCGGCTTCTCAGCTCATTCCAACGAGTGTAGGACTTGCTGATATTTACTCTGATTGTAGCTCTTTCCCGTCTTGCTCACGCTTTCTTTGCCTCGCTTCAGAAGACATCACTCTTTTCCTTTTTTCTTTCATGTTCCAAAATCATGCCAGCGAAAAGCTTACTCCGGTCAGGGAGCTGAAAAAGCTAACTGCTAACAGCTGTTGCCATAAAGCAGCAAAGAAACCGCCCACTCACAACCGCGACCTGGAGCACTGAAGTTGTTCAGCGTAATGTAGTGCCATCAGAGGCGTCCAGAGTGATGTCTAATATGAAGCTGAACGTGTTTTTCAGTTAGCATCCACTTAGCGAACAGTAGCGTAAAGTTTAAAAAGTTATTTAGTGCTGCTTTAAAAAAAACGTTGTTACTAAAGTAGCTACAATCTAACAACTTTAATTCTCAAAGCTGGAGTAAGAATTATTTACTTATCAACTAAATACATTTGAAACTTTAATTGCAATTACACGATACTGCACAGTCTGTACCAGTAGGGCTGTCTGATCAGAAGTCTCAATTAGGAATTCCATTTTATTAAATCATAATTGTATCACATGACTCAGTTGCTGATAGACAGGTCAGGCCACAGATCTGTACAGGAAATGGATTATACGGTTGATCTAAAGTTTCTAATCATACATTTGTTCCTGTTGATCTGTTTAATGTTCATACAACGGATTCATCACTGCAGGCGACCAGTGTGAGCAAACATACAGTAGAACATAGCCAGCTGCTGCTCTTGGCCCAGTTCATTCAGTCAGTGACTCCACCACTAACAGCAGGTAAACCAGAACACAACACATTGACATAGCCACATGAATACAGATTGATATACATATTATGGTATACTGTATATCAACTTTGATCTACTTAAATATTATTCTTATTGTAGCCGTGTTGAGTGAATCAACAATGAATTATCTTTTAATTCTCTAAAGGAACTTGTTTAAAGGGCATAGTACACTGCAGGAAGTTTAGTTATTTTGAATTCAATGTAAATATTTAGGAGAATGCATTCTTTATCAAATATTATAATGCTTAATAAAACAAAAAATGTAGAAAAGGAAACTTCATATTTTACCAAAAAGTGGAAGATGGACTCTAACCCAGACAAAAGGGGTGCAGAAATGAAACAAACTAGAAAACAACGGAAAATCAGTAAAAACATCAATCAATCTGCCACAACATTTGCTGGTGTCTTTCCATCATCGCTCTGCTGAGAGCATCCCAACAACAGAATCCTGGTGCGGCACAGCAACAGCTCTGTAGCTGACATAAAGGCTCTGCAAAGAGTAGCTAATATGACTAGAAGGTAAACAACCCACACCGACCTGCCCTGGAAAATATTTAAACCTGCCGCTGCCTCCGGAAAACAACAAGCATCTTAACTCAACAACACTTTCCTTTGTCAGAAAATCAATCTCAAATACTCCTTACTCCTTCAAGCTTCTCAAAAACAGAGTCTTTTTTATTTTGGTTCAGTCACACTATGATTCATCTACAGCTACTGAAACAGTAAAAGCAAAACTGGAAAATCCAGATACAAGTAAAGATGCAAGAGTGGGAGACGTGCTTGTTACAGTACTGTTTCCTACACAGCTGGAGTGTCATGTCAGGCCCTGGATGTTAGAGCCCCATGAAGTTCTTCTCATGTGACTGAAATACAAATTGGTGTTACTCTAATTGCTACTACTACTACTACTACTACTACTACTACTGTCATTTAGCAGACGCTTTTATCCAAAGCGACTTACATTGAGAGAACATACAAGCAAGAATTCAAAGAGAAGGAAAAAAATATAATTGCTGTACTTGGTTAGATATAGAGGACATGCAAACAGGGAGACATGAAGACACCATTGCTTAGACTGATATGCAATCTTCATTTAACTTTTTTCTCTGAATTCATTAAACTCAAATTTGCTGTTTTTCACTCTTTGTAAGCAAATATTAAAGAAAATAGTGGGAATGTTCTTTTTTTCTAGATCGTAAAGTAAACATTTATTACATGGACAGAAAAATGATGGCTCAGATTTTTAGACTGCCATTGGGGTAGCAGTTGGCTTTCAGTTGCTTTAATTGATTGAAATTTAAACTTATCTCATTAATGATCTGCATTTTAACGTAATACTTTTGTTCTGCATTTTTTATGCTGTTGTGATGTGAGGCACATTGTGATAAATGTCTTGCAAAGTGTTTTGTAAATAAATTCAATTGACTTTGAAAGACATCAAGGGTCAAATATGTAAATCCTGCCTATTCTGTTTCCCCATACAACAAAGTTATCGCTCTAGTTTTAGTTAGAAGTGCATAAACAGTTGGTGTTTTCCTCAGGTTTTCCAACAGATGACATCATTTATTTATTTATTTATTGTATTTCTGATTTGTCTTTAAAGTAAAGGCAGCCTCTACCAAAGCACAAAGAGAAACTACTTATACTAGCTACAATACTTTGTCTTTCAAGTTTAGTTGGTTTAGTTTCTTTTCTGAATGTCCCCCTGGACAAGTCATCAGTCCATCACAGGGCCACATAGAAGCATACAACCATTCACACGCAAACTCATGCCTAGGGCCGATTTAGGATCACCAATTAACCTCATGCATATTTTTGGTGTGTGGGAGGAAGCCGGTAACCTAGCACGTGCCAGATCTATACATACAAAGCATCTGAAAAAGGTAGGGACATCTGGTATAGTATTTTGAGCTGATTGGAGGACGCACCAGCAAGTACTCGCCAACCATGATTTGTCTTTATCCAATCAAGCTCTTGCCAAATCCAGTTGGGATAAAAACACACACATCGTTACTATCAGGAAATGAACAAAGTGCTTTCCTTTGCTCATTTTTCAACCAAGAAATCGTTTCTAGTTCTCCTAAAACAGATTCAATAGCTGCTGTTACATGTACATCCACCGGCACGGCCATGTTTGTTTTGCTTTGCATGGGTACTTGCTGCTATTTTCATACCTGAACATCCGCCCATGTGTACTAAGCACAATTCTAACAAATGATTGGTCCACACCACCTATGGAGTCGAGTCGGACGGTTTAGTTGGAGCAGTACACGGTGGATTTTCGTAGATTGCAAAACTCAAAATCTCGTGAGAATTCAGCTTGCAGTGCAGGGTTAGGAAGCCGTAGTCCCTGGAGAAAAACCACACACAGAGAGAACATGCAAACTCCAAGCAGAAAGGTCCTGGCTGGTTTTGAACCCAGGACCTTTTCATTCCTAACAACTACACCACTGTCCTTAAAGTGACAGTTCAGATCTTTTGATATGATGTTCTGTGGACATGCTGTGAACAATTAATATCTTACCTGTTAAAGAACAACCTCAGTTTGTAGAAACAGAATTTAATTTTAACCAAATCAATAAAATGCCAAAATGGATTACAGGTATCAAAACTAATCTCAAAATGTCATAGTTGTTTGTATGAATGCTATTCCAATGCTAGTCATTCTTATTGCTGTTAGTTAAACATTGCATGTGGAGGTTCAAATCAAGTAAGTGAAACTACAATAAAAAACAAAAGCAAGGAAGGAAATTCAAAGAGGGGGAGATAAGGAGAACTAGAGCGCTAGAGTCCCCACTTCAACAATATAATCCAGCTTGGGGGGGGGGGCGGATGTTTGTCATTGCACTGCACTAAAAACAAAATCAATGATCCTTAACATGAAGTTGAAGCGGACACAGACTGTGGCTGCAACTTTGGGGGTGCAACAAACTTCCCAGGACAACTCGCATTTCCATTAGCATATGTTCAGCCAGACATTTTATTACCTCCCTTGATTTTTTTTTATTGCTCCAACAGATGTTCTTGTGGCTATCATCAAAGAGATTTATGCAAGCTGATTACAGCCAAAGAGTCCCCAGAAGTGAATAAACATATTCAGGCCGGAAATGGAACCAGCCGCCGTCTGCAAGGTCTGCTCTCTTTTCGTTTCTAGTCTCACCTCTGCCGTGAGGACAGGGACTGGATTAATTCAAACACAAAAAAATCAAAAATATTACAAACCCAGTTTATTTTGTTAAAAAGGACCTTCCATTAAAAACATTTTTTCTGAGGTTTCTGTTGAATATTTTAGCTCCACAGGTGTTCTTACCTTCATACTAGGTGTGAAAACAGGTCAACAACTTCTCTTTCAGTTTTAATCTCTCAAACTACGCAGGTGGTGATAAAACCCGAGTTCTCCCGAGTCCAAACGGCTGGTACTTGTCACAACTCCTTTGTTCGTTAGTATTCGGCAGCTTCCGCAGTTGAAACCACATCTAGCATGCTGCTAGCTAAAAGCTGTAGCATAAGACGCAGCAAACAGGAAGACACAACGTCTGACATTGCCATGCGCAGCGGGCAGGAAACAGTATACCTTGCTCTCATAGGCTAGTTTGTTAGCCAATCAGAGTCCAGCAAATTCGAACAATGAATATGAACGAGCTGCTGACGAAGCAGTCAAAGCAGCCTGATGGAAGGAGTCGAAACCACCCGAATTTTAACACTGACAGATTGAAATGTCTGTTAATTAGTGTTTCCTGACGTTTTTTAGATATAAAATGTTTCATATTACTGGTTAATACTTAAGAAATAACCACAAAGTCCTGAAATTTGTATGAAATGGCCTCTTTAAGATTGCCAGCTGCTTTATACATTCAGGACAAGTGGCCAAACTTTAAAACTTTATATCCAGCTTTCATAGCAACTGAGAGAAGTGCCGACATCTCCTTCTGAGACTTTATGTGAAATGTAATAACGGGGCTCTTTCCCACTGTGGACAGGAAAGGTTTTCTCACAGCCTAAACTATGTCCCTAAAAAGCAGCACTGGAACGGCAGGACAAGTATGTGATGTTTTGAGTGAGACCTTCCACTGGGAGATTAAAGTAATCTTGGTAAAAGCAGCTAGAAGCTTACCTACAGGAACAGCGACTCTACAGTCTGACTCCATAACAGGGCCTTTCACATTCAGGGATTATCATTCTACTAATTCATGAGATACAGAAGTTCCATTAATGAGTCAAAATTGCAAACTGGATTTAACATGTAGAATTATCATTCAGGTCTGAAAATAATTCAGAATCTGAATCTGGAATTCAATTCTGAAGTTCTCAGTTTATTGATTATCTACTTCAAACACTTTCCTTATAAGTTGATTTTGTACTTTTCAGTTTAGTATAAACACTTAAGTGATAGATACAGTTGAGGTTTTCAGTTTTTTTAACTTTCATCTCTTTGATTTTCAGGTAAACTTTGCCTTTGAGATTGAAGCTTTAGGGTTTTCTTTACCATCATAGTGTGTCACAACCTGAATCCATGTGATGTCAGTCTGCCAAAGTCTTTAATCACTCTCACTTGTTTTTTATGATCAGAATCCATGTCAGTTTTCCTTCATTGTGTTCACCTGTTTCTGTAATTACACTCATGCTACCCACCTGTGCTCATCAGTATTTATGCTCCCCACAGTTTTATCACTGGATTGTCTGTTGCACTTGCTCAGTGATCCAGCATCCATAGAGCCTGTTTAGCTCAGAGTTACTGACTTTGCCCTGACTTCAGAGTTTCAGATTTTTTTCATCAGCCCTTGATGGATTTTCTTGGACCGTGTTGACTCACCTGCCTGCCTCGACCTTGGCTCTAGCTTCTCCCTCATCTGGTTTTATTCACTTCATTTTGCATGACCCCTGCTTGATTATTGACCCCTCTTTGGATCGTGGGCTTGATTATTATTATTTACCAAAGTTACACATTGCACTGGCTTAAAAAAAAAAATCCCGAGATCTAAATCAAAATAAAATGTACACAGAGACAGTTTTTAAAGACACACACATTGTGTAAACAAGCTGTATAAATTCCACATTAACTATTCGAGTTACATAGCATGTGATGCAGGGATGGTTCTAGTGTAGAAACCGTTCAAGCGCCTGTTGGTGGTGTTTAAAACCCTGCATCATCTGCCTGAAGGTAGAAGCTCAAAGACACGAAGAGCAGGGTGGGATGAGTCCTTTAATTGTGTGAGAGTGATGTGGATGGGCCTCTCTGACTGGATAATTGATCCATTTAGTTGGTTTGAAACCCACCCATTGCGCAGGTTTGCAGACAGGAGAAAACATTACACAAAGCTTTAAACTCCCCCCCCCCCGGTTGAACAGAGTCACAGAATTTCTGTTGTCCTGCTGAGATCTCGAGAACAACATGGAGACTGTTTAAGTCCCGAGTTCACTGAAATGCCTCTAGGTCTTTGTGCACTGAAACTGAAAACGTTCAAAGTTTCTTATTCTTTTGACAAATGTTGCAACTCGTGACTTAGAAGACTTTCTTTGAAATCATTTTGAGAACATTTATTTTCACAAGAACAGTGGTAACAGATCCGCAGCAGCTTCCGATCATGCAGTATATTCAACACATTCTGAACCCAGCTAGCAGTGCGTGTGATGTTCTGTCCATAAATATTGGCTCAAACAAGACAATGTGCTCAAATGTATTTAAAGTCTTTTCCTGTGTTTTCTCAAAAAAATGAGTCTGAAAAGTTTGTGTTTACTTCTGCAGCTGAAATGGCCCCAATCCAATGTATCCATCTACCTAATCAGGCCTTTTTCAGGTTTGGTCATACTTTCCGTGTACGACAAGAAGCCATGTGCCACAGGTCTCTTTTCCACTCTCTGTACTTGATTGTTGGAACCCAACTGCTAAGGAATATCAGCCTCTGGGTACAAAGTGGGGGTAAAATCTAGTGGAGGGATGAATTGACCAACCCCTGATGAGAAGCATCAACTGAAGTAAAACCATGAAGGAAAGAATGGTAGATTCTCTTCATGACCTTGAAAGTGAATAAAAAGGTCTTTGGGAAGAGCCGATTAACGACTGGGCGTGAAAAGCACATGTGAGCCATAGCTGTGTTTTTATGGCGAGCCGATGACAGCGGCGTAATGGATGGTTGATTAGGGAGGCAGCAGAGAAGACTTCAGATTAGTTATCGACACTGAGTGACGGTGTGCTATAGTCTGTCTGCTCTGTTTACTGCTGCCAGCTTTGGAGGCGTCACAGCATCAGAAACTCATATATAAACCAAGTACCAACAATAAGATGCAAACATTGTCATCACAGTACAATCTCCTATGTTTTTCATTTAAAGGTTAGGGTACCATAACACATCTTAAGGGATTTTTGGTTATCTATTATAACACATGTTCTTTGATAACCCACACACTGTCAGTTTCATGTTTCCTTCGATTAATTTCAACTTTCCTTGACCTGGTGCTGTGTGGTATGTTTCGGCAACATGTGTTAAGTTCAAACAATTGCACACGCATGACGGTGCAATCTCATTTCATTTGCATGACAGTCTCCAGGCCACGATGTCTGAGGGCTGTAATTAGTGAGGCCATAAATATTAAAGAGCAGCCTCGTTTTGAATAGCAACGCCCTGCTGTCAGTTGGAGCTGATAAGCCACTGATAATGTGCTGGAGGTTGCACATGTCACTCTGGAGCACTGAGCTAACAAATCCAGTAATCAGGATTTTTTTCCTCACTCTTTTTTTCCACCCACCATCTTTTCATAGTGTGATGTGAAGTATGTAATTAAAATAAAATTAAGGGGAAACAGAAGAAAGTTGTTTACCAGTTTCACCGAGCAGAACTGAGAAAGTGCAGATATGATGGTTGAAACAGTCATTTGATGGTGTCAATGTGCTAAACCCTACCAAGGGTACTCCTGTCAGTGCTGATATTTTCCTGAATCCAGTTTGTTGGCCTTCTTTTCCCTCAGCACATTACGTGCTTGCCCTTCATCTTCTCATCAGCTCAACTGCTTCTGTGAACTAATAAACTGGCAGGACACATAGAGCAACCTCCTTTCCACTGGATGCGTAATTGACGCAGTGCATTTTGCTCGCGAAATCAGCCATATGTCCCTTCCCACCAGGAGCATTTCAGACTCAAATCGAATGTTAAAGCATTTCATCTACAGACAACAACAAGCAGGAAGAAAGACAACAACATGTATCCAGAAGGTATGTGGTTTATTTTCACGGACTTCAAACCCGTCACAGGCTGTGTATTTTTGTCCTTTATTTTTAAACTTCTGAGTATTTTACTTTTCACAAACACCTGATTTCCTGTCTGGGCCAAACTAAACTGCTGAGCTTTATGCATTTTAGAGACATAGCCCATAAAAAATAGAAGTGTCACAGAAAGGCCGCAACACTACGCTTCTGAGTCGCCACTGATTTGCGTTGATTTGTGCCCAGTGGAAATGGTCCCATTGATTTTAATGGCGGCTATTAGCCATGTATTACGCTTCACCGACATTATGCACCACTTACACGTCTGGTGGAAAGGAGGGGTAACACAAGATGCAAATAAAAAAGGAGGTGTACAATGACCTACAATTGCAAAGGAAACCAGTCCAGGTCAGCAAGCCTAAATTTAAAATCTTTGCATTCCTGGAATTCAAAATTTTGTGTTTTATTTTATTTTTTTTACCTTACAGGGACTTATAGCCATGGAGGCAGATGTATATTTGCCTTCTGAAATGAGAGTGTGCAATATTTGAAAGATCGATTTAGTAATGATTCTGTTTTTGCTTCCAGTTACATAGATTTTTTTTTTCTCGCAAGTCTGTAATCTTTTGGTGTTAAACTTATTTTATTTTTGTGTTTGCTGCTGTATTTTCATTTGACAGAAAAGAAGAAAAAAATGAACAGTTGTAACTGTGTGACAGATGTGTTACTTGAAATGCTCTTTCACACAAATGGCAGTCCTTCCATTAAAAACAAACACCTTGGGGTTCTTTCCTATTAAAAGTCAGTATTCATCATGATTGGTGACTCGTGAATATCTGTTATCTACCACAGGTCTCTGAATGACTTGTTTTTGTGGTTGTTTTTTTGTCTTTATCCTGTCATTCTGCACGTTCTTCTTCACATACCCTCAAAAATAAAAAGGGAAGCAGTGAATCTCAATCACAAATGATGTGTAAAGCTTTTGTTGGCGATTTACCACTTTACCCACAATTCCTACAAATAGATTGCAAAAATAAGGAATAAATTCAAGGCTTTGTATTTTTTCTTCCATTAAAAACGTTTTTTCTGAGGTTTCTGTTGAATATTTTAGCTCCACAGGTGTTCTTACCTTCATAGTGGGTGTGAAAACAGGTCAATAACTTCTCTTTCAGTTTTTATCTCTCAACTACGTAGGTGGCGATAACACCCGAGTTCTCCTGAGTCCGAACGGCCTGTAATTGTTTCGTCACAACTCCTTTGTTTGTTAGTATTCATCAGCTCCAGCAGTTAAAACCATGCCTAGCATGCTGCTGGCTAAAAGCTGTAGCATAAGACGTAGCACACAGGAAGAGAGAATGTCTACTTTTGCCATACGCAGTGGGGAAGGAAACAGTATACCTTGCTCTCATAGGCTAGTTTGTTAGCCAATCAGAGTCCAGCAAATTCCAATAATGAATATGAACGAGCTGCTGCCCGAAGCCTGACGGAACCAGACGAATTTTGACGCAGACAGATTGGAAGGTCTGTTAATCAGTGTTTCATTACAGGTTAATACTTGGTTAAAACCACAAAGTCCTGACAGTTGTTTGAAATGGGCTCTTTAAAAAAATAAAAGAAATCAGTGTCATTGAACTGAATAGTATAACGTCTCTTTTAAACGGAAGGGTCATTTACAGAAAAAGTGACTTAGCTGAAAGATTTTTCGAAGCTCTGTGTGGCATTTTTGCACATTTATTTAGTTTTCTGGATTCATTTGTTTCTGGAGTTTATTCACAATGGGTTGGATTTCCCGATGCCTTTATTAACTTTTTCTTAAATTTTTGTCTTTGTTTTAATTTGTACTTCATTTGTGCATAAACAATATTTCCAGTTTGGCAGACTCGTCTGCAACTTTGTCATTTTTGGTATTGAACAACAGAGACTCTCAGTGCTGGAGTTTACTCAAAACGATGTTCTTTGCGGTTTTTCTTCTCATTTTTTCAGAGAGAACCAACAATGAAGATAAACAACCTTTTTGTTTGCTATGAGAAAATTAGTCTATAGCTTTTATTTTTCACTGATCCATGGTCTCTTGCGTGGTCTAAGAATAAAAAAAATTGCAATCGCCTCAAATTGGCGGGCGGCGTAGTCTAGCGAAAGGGCGATCGCCCTTCGTTCAAAAGATGGCGGTTTCGATTCCCGGTGCCGGCAAGCTACGCCAAAGTATCCTTGGGCAAGATAATGAACCCGCCGCTGCCTCGGGGTGGCCGTAGTCTGTCGGGAATGAGGTCAGCCTCTGATGGGGAAACCGGAGCTTCATCCCGTGTCCCGGCAACAGGCTACATGTCGAAGTATCCTTGGGCAAGATACTGAACCCCGCAACTGCCCCCCGGGCGCTGGATGGGTCAAATGCAGAACCAAATTTCCCCACAAGGGATTAATATAGGAAATTAAAAAAATTTAAAAAAAGATTCTGCACACGCCACTAATTGGGTTTTTAGTTTTGTGGCCTTTTTTTGCAGTTTTTAATAAGTTTACTCAGTTATTCATCTTTTGGAAAAACAATCACTTCTGTTACTGTGAAAAACTCAGTTCAGTTTAGAGAACAAGCTAAAATAAATAATTCAATAACATAATAATCAAAGCAATTTTCTTTGAAAGTTCACCTCTAAATGGCAAACTCAGCTGGATTTCCTTTCTAATACCATCAAGCCACAAATTAGTGAACCAATAATCACTAATCAGTTGTACAATGGAGACATGTGAGTCTCTTGGTGCAGCAGTTAAATGAGATAGCTTGTTAAATAATTAATCTCACTCTGAAATAGGTGAATAGAGTTGAAACCATCATCCCCCCAGTGTGCCGTGTATTAGAGTCTGTAATAAAATACAAAAGAGATCTCGGCATAAATTTCCACATAATGATTAAATAAAGACAGAAAAGGTCTGTTAATGGCACTCGTATATCTTCAGATTCTAGTTTTGGGAGAATAAATTATTTTACTGCTGCTTTTTTCATAATGTTTTAAAAAAAAAGAGTCATGTTGGTCACACTGAAGTTGTCAAATCTAGAAAAAAATGACAGTAATTCATAGAATAAGACCAATTTACAGGTTTATCATGATATGGATGGTAAAAACTAATATATTAAATTATTTTTTTTCTATTTTATTTGATCTAATTCTCTTGTTTAACCAGGAAAACAAGTATTATTGTTTTAAATATGTAGCATATTTAATCATGAGTCATTTTCTGCTTCAGATGTGTCACCATGGAGTTTTTCATGTGTTTTTGTTGGCCATTGTCTCCTTCAGTATGACACACCTGTTCTTCATTGGCTCATCAGCTCGCCTGCTTCTCGTTTATTAATCACCAGTATATAAACTCCCCTCTTTCTGGAACTCATGAGACCCAGCTCTCTTGATTTCCTTTACTGTTGTACAGCTTTCAGTCCATTTGATGCTCACCATGTGACGGAACAGACATTAACTGTAGGATCTTTTATTTATTAACTAGAATGTATTATACATTATTTATTTACAATTTCCCTCAATCCAGATACATATATTTATTTTGATGAAAGTTTTCTTTTTTAAGGAGACCTTGTTCTTGCAAACAATTGTAAAAACAAGTCTACAGCTAGAAACACAAGAGTTATTTGTAACTCAAAGACAGCTATAAACAAATTAGTGCAAATATTCTAAAATGTAGAATAAAATAAGGAAAATAACAAACTAACAAAGCTTTGACTTGGGGACATTTTAGCTAATTTATTTACTTGAAATAGTGAGTAAATAATTTGGGTAGCATAATTAACTGATTAGGTGGACTGCATGTTGCCCTGCATGCTACAGTGAAGTAATGATCTGTTGGTGGCAAACAGGGACCGAACATCACGAATAGATAAAGACTCTCAAACATCTGGGGACAAGGACTGACTGGTAGTCAGTGTCATCGTGCTCCTAAAACACATCTCTGTCTTTCAGTTATGAGTGAAACGTAGCATCACACCATATGAAAGATGGAAATGGCAATTGGCTGAAGGTTGTGTTCGATGTACGAGTGAGCAGAGGGGAAAAGATGATTCCATCTGACCTCCTGCAGAGGAACAACTGCCTTTTTGACATGGTAGTGATTTCCTAGCACATTAGTGTCAGTAGCACAAGCTGCAGCTGCAACAATTTGTCCCTACAGTATCCACTTCTAACAGCTCCCCAAAGGCAGTGCCTCGACGAGCAAGTGAAGAGTAACACTCATGTATACACACTTTCAGCTGAACTGATTTACTCTGCCAGAAAAATGTTTAAATATAGAGGACAGAGACCAGTTTTGTGTGTCAGATTAGCTAACTGATGTGTGTAATTATGTTAATGCCATGCAAGATGCCTCATAGATCCATTAAACTTGACTGATATGTACCCCTAGTTGTAGTTTATGATAATTCTAAACGTGGAATTATACAGGACTGCTTTATGTACACTGTTGTTTAACATGAGGAGAGTCGGGCTTACCTGTGACATTGCAATCAATGATTACTCCATTGTCTGTGTCCAGAGAGAACTAAGTGCTGTTGATTGGTGTTTAACTACCTTTGTAAATATGAACACATTGTTTGGTTTTATTTTTTATCAGATCTTAAAACCCATGTATTTTAATACAACACAATTTTGATTTGGTAGGTATTAACTCATGGTTTGATGGGGTGATAGTTTTATTGTATTAAATTTTAAATTGTTTAGCTCGGGTTTAAAGTAACCCTTCAATTATAATATGTAGTGTCTTTTATGGGCTTTTTTTATTCTGTGTGCTTGTTGATCTGCCTCTTATGGATCATTTTTAGTGGAGTGTTTAACACCAGTTTGGTCTTCTGTTGTATATTTAAGTTCTTCATGAATTAGACTGGATATCGGACAAAAAACGCACCGACTTCTCAACATGTTCAAAGGCAGCAGAGGCTCATCAACAGCTTTTGTTTTTCATTCTAGTGTTGATTTCATTGCTAAAAGAGACTTTAAGGCTGGTTCTGATAGTAACATAGGAACACGACATATTGCAGTTCATTGTGTATAGTGCTTTCAGGTAGCTAATAGCAACCTGTGTGTCCTTGAATAGATATCAGTAGGTCAGGAGTCAGAAGTGGAATGTGAAGCTATGAATCATGTTCCTTTTTAAATCATAAGGCTGGTGAGATACATGCGTATCGCCTTTCTGCTGAAGGTGGTTCCAGGATGTATTATGGGAAGAAGGAGTGCAAGTCAGTGCAAGACTGATTAGTTGAACAACTTCTTGCTGGGAAACATTGTACCCTACCACTCATGTCGAGGTTACTTTTTACATGTAGCAAATAATAAACATTGATGTTCTCGAAGTTTGTTCTTTGGGGTATTCCCTGAGGGCAGTAGCAAACTGAACTTCTATTGCATTTCCTTACCATATAAATTAGATACCTGGAGCCGCCAGCTTTAACAAAACATAAAGGACACGGGCTGCACGGTGGTACAGTTGGTAGCACTGTTACCTTACAGGGAGAAGGTCTTGGGTTCAAAAGCAGGCCAGGACCTTTCTGTCTAAAGTTTGTATGTTCTCCCTGTAAATGTGTGGGTTTTCTCTTTGGCTTCTTCCCACAAACCAAAAATATGCACAATAGGTTAATTGACATCTCTACATTGTCCATAGGTAGGTGTGTGTAGCGTGTGTGAATGGTTGTCACTCTACACATGGCCTGGTGATGGACTGGCAACCAGGGTGTAAGTCCACCTCTCACCCGACGATCACTGGAAATAAACACTAACTCCTTATGACCCTGAACAAGAACAAGCAGGTACAGATAATGACGAACTTGCAGACATCTTTTGGATTACTTGTCCTAAAATTGAGAACTTCTATCATAAAAGCTGTTCATAATATTTGGGATAACAGGAGTATTCATTCAATAGGAACCTAAACTCATGTGACTATAAACAAAACAAAAAGTACTAAGAGAACAAAATACCCCCACCCCACCATTCCTTATTGAGTAAGAGAAACCAAAACCTGGCTGCAAGCATAATGTTTGTTAATTTGTATTTATTATTTTGCTCTTTTGTTTGTTTGTTGCCACAAAGGAGACATTAACATTTAATTGAAGACTATGGGGAAAAAATGGCAAATAACTTAAATCTTGAAACCTACTGCGTCTTGTTAAGGCATACAACTTGTAACAGCAGAGACATTTTCAGTGCAATTAAAAGTAAAAAGAAGGCTCCACCTTATTAAAAATGTTTTTATTATGCATCAAGCCTCTCTTGCTGTACGTTCTCACAGACTCACTTCTTGTAATTCAGGATCCTGCACGTAAGTGTAACCTCAGGTCAGAGGACACGTGTACCAAGCAGGGCAACATGTTATGGGAGGCTACCCCTGAACTTTGATTTCCCAGACTAACAAGACGCATTAACCTTCAGTCACAGTAATCTGATGGTAAAACCCACCGGAGCAGTGAGTCATTTGCTTAATAACCGACCCCATCTTTAGAGGGATGGAGACAAAAAGTCAATCAGAAAAGAACGTAGCGAGTGAGCACATCCCTGCTTTATTAACACAAGAGTTGATAGCAGCTGCTAATTTATTGCTAAGACCTTCTTTCACTACAAAAAAATTGGAACTCCCGATGTTGAAAAAAATAATTGCAGAGAAAACCAAATTTACAAGTGTGATCACAAGGAGGTTTCCCAAATTTGCACCATTCCAAAAAGGTATTATAGGCAATAGACTAGCAAGGGCTTGGTTGTTTTTTAGAAATGCAAAATTGCACCTCAGATAACTAAAATGTTAAAGAGGCCATTTCACACAAATTTCATGACTTTGTGGTTATTTCTTATTATTAACCTGTAATATGAAACATTTTATATCTAAAAAAACATTAGGAAACACTGATTAACAGATCTTTCAATCAATCTATCAAAATTCGGCTGGCTTCATGAAGCTTGGGGCAGCAACTCATTAATATTCATAATTCGAATTTGCTGGACTCTGATTGGCTGACAAACTAGCCTATGAGAGCAAGGCATACTGTTTCCTGCCCTGCTGCACATGGCAACAGCACACGTAGTCTCTAACGGTTTGATATGTCTTTTGCTACAGCTTTTAGCCAGCAGCATGCTAGGCGTTGTTTCTACTGCCGGAGCTGATGAATACTAATGAGCAAAGGAGTTGTGATGTAACAAATACAGGCCCTTCGAACTCATGTTTTATCACCACCTGCGTAGTTTGAGAGATAAAAACTGAAAGAGAAGTTGTTGATTTGTTTTCACACCCACTATGAAGGTAGGAACACCTGTGAAGCGAAAATATACAACCGAAACCTCAGAAAAACTGTTTTTAATTGAATGGCTTCTTTAACCCTAGAATTATTTGGCTCCTAAAATATTCTCTTTCCTGCTTTTAATTCTGTTTTGATGCCAGGTATAAGAGACGGGCTGTCACCTCTCTAATAAGGGTGGATTTGTAAAGCAGAGTGTTGTCTGGCTGCTAGCTGAAAGCATATTTTGTATCTGCAGTTTGTCTGAGAAAGACACAGACATCAGTCATCATCCCAATCTGCCTCTGATGCTTGATGAATTGGCAGGCCACAGTGAAGAAGGCAGGCGTGTAGCCACAGTACAGCAATTATAAATCACGCACTCTGCCGGGCTGCACTCATCTTTCATGCCACTACTGTCAAAACAGAATTAGATTTATACTCCATAAAAAATTACATTGTCTTTCACGTCTTCAAATAAATTTCTGCAATTTTTAGCTCGATAAATTTGTGCAGAAGGAAGTTTTCATTTCATTTAGAAGGATTAATTGGAACTGACAAGTAGATTTTTTTTTATTTGTTTGTTCCTTTCTCTTTATTACAAAGGCTTTAAAAAATGTATCCGAAGGTTAAATGTACACAGTGAAAGATAAATGTGCATTCACTCTAAGCTTTCTAACTAAAAAACTAATTCAGTGGAGCTATTTGATGATAGTGATCAGTATTATTCATCTACACTTCAGAGTGAATTCAGTTCCACCTGAGGGTGAAGCTGTACAGCAGCAAAGGTTATTAAATGTCCCAGAAACCTGGTGCGTAAACATTTCTAATAAAACCAGCAACTTTCAGCTTTGTCGTGGCCTCAAAGCAAAATATCCCAATTTAAATACTTACATTAACCAAGGTGTCTTTTTACCAAATGGTATGTCAAAGTGCTTTATTTAGTGTTAAAATACAATTTCAGTATTTGTATACCAACATGCTTGTTTTCTTTTTCTCATGACCCTTTAGTTTACTAACCTGGTTGTGTTAAATTTATGGTTCAACCCTATTGGTAGAAACTTCTCTCAATTAATGTCACGAATCATCTTTGTGAATTTAAATCACTGCATCTTTAACAAGGACTATATTAACAAGAACCAACACGTCAGGAAGTTGAAGCCAAAATAAAACTTGTGCCTCCTTGTGGCTGAGCCCATGTGTAAGTTTTAAATCCCATCCATCCATCATCTGTACTCGCTTAGTCCTATTCAGGGTCGCAGGGAGTTGGTGCCTATCCCCTACAGTCAATGGGCAAGAGGCGGGGTCATAACTGGACAGGTCACTAATCCATCACAGGATCACATAGACAAAAAAAACCACTCATACACCCAAATTTAAGGACAATTTAGATTTGCCGATTAACCACAAGCATATTTTTGGTTTGTGTGAGGACGCCGGAGTCCCCGGAGAAAACCCACACATGCATAAGGAGAACATGCAAATTCCATGCAGAAAGAACCTAACCGGTTTTGAATGCAGGAACGTCTCGCTTCAAAGCAAATGTGCTGCCTGCTGCTCCACCGTGCAGTAGCAGTTTTAAATTTATTCTATTCAAAGGTACAGTATGTAGAATTTTACAGTGAAATACATCCATAACAGCAGGGGCGGACTGAGACAATAATTTTTATATCATCCCAGGCCACCAGCACCCAGTAATTGTAAAACGCCATCAGCCTGTGTCATAGTGTAAAATGATAAAACAACAGCTACGCATGCATCAACACACTCTGCTCCTACTTAAATTGCATAAACTGAAATTCTACTTAATCTACTACTAAACTGGTAAACGTGCAGCCTACACATTTACCAGTTTAGTAAATAAAATAGATCACACCATCATCTACCTAAACCTGAGACTAACGCTACAAAGCTGTTATTACATGATGAAAAAGACCCTAAAATTAAATGTAATTTTGTTTTTATACAACAATTTAACAACAAGGTCTAATTCATCCATATTGCACCTTTACAAATAGAAAATAGACATTTTTTTGTACTAAAAGCTAAAAGCAGATACTCTTTTCCAGGTGATGATTGACAGAGTTTTCACCTTGCTGCTGTAGGATAAAATAATATATTTTTTTAAATATTTAGTTGTATTCAGTTATTTGAAGTTTTTAAAGTGTGGGGTGACTTTCAGCTGCATGTCTCATTTGTGTGCAGACTCTGGCTCCACGCACCCAATAAAAATAAATTAATAATTTATTCTAGCTGCATCTTTTCTGCCTCCTTATAAAAACTTTGATGCTTTGTTCTAAGGCAGAATTTGTCCCCAGCCAAATATTGCAGCAGTCGGTATGTTGAGGCATCAAAGACAAAGGATTTTCTGGCTGTTCCTTACAGATATTAGTCTTATCAAAACAGCTGCATTTGACTCCAATAGAATTACAACAGCTTGCATATTTATATTATCAAATAGAAAAGGATAAAACTGTTGGGCAACGTTTACTTTTTTTACTGCCAACAACAAAGGGGCATTATGTGTTTGCCAATATACAACTGCAAAAAAGTGGTCATAAAAAAATGAGTGGAGACAATGCCATGCGAAATAATTACTGTTGAATTGATTTGGCTGTAATTTTAGATTATGTTGGCATTCTGGTCCTGCTGCTGTTGTACGATAGATTAAGGAAGCTTCCCTCATCACTCAAACTGCCTCGAGGCTAGCATAGTTTGGATTGGCACAGAGTCATCTTCCACATTAACATCAAATCATCCAGTTAATTCCAAAATGGCAAAATATGTGGAATGATTTTAATCTTTATTGCCAAGTCATCTGTTAAAAACAATGAGATTATAGGGGTTCTGTGAACTTGTTTCTTTTCATTATCACCATCTCTTGCTCCTTTTTCCTCCAGTGTTTTCCACCTCTGCATGTGAATCTGGAGGCTGCTTCTTTAGGTTCTTGTTCCAGCCCTTGGTTGAGACTGGCTGGTTTAATCCAGTAGTTTGTTTTCTGCAATGAAAATGTTTGTATTTTTTAAACTGGGCTTCATCTACTGCTTGATTGAAACCAGTTGTAGTTGGCCTAAGTTTATAACCTTTGAGTTCTATTTAAATTTTTCAGGAATTACTCAAATAAGTGTTTCTCCTGTGGATCCTCTCCCCAGAGGTTTTTTTTGGGTTTGACTCCTGTGATGGAAAAAGTCTACAGTTCCTCTGAAAAAGAAATCCCGCAATGAAGCAACCAGTGAGTTCTTCCCTTGTGGATATCTTGGCTGCTGGTTCTTTCTCAATCAAACATCTGGATTCTCAGTCTTCAGAGCAAACAATCAAACTTAAGCAGAAACACGCATCTTCTTCAGAATTACATCTACCTGCCTTCTGGATTTTCATTCACTCCTCTCCATTTGCTTTCCCACTTATTTCCTTCCAGTTCTACAAACAATACAATGTTTTCTACCAACCACTGTCATATCATCCAGAACCTTGTTTAATTCACCTTCATTTACCTGCTGTTTTAAATGGACCGTTGTCTGGTTATTACTTTTGGGTCTGACCTTTGAGATACACAATGGAATTCGGCAACTAGCAATGAAAAGTCAAAAAATAGAACCAAAGGAGAGAAAAGGAGGGTAGGCATTTTTCTTTTACAGGGCCAGCCAAGCAGCAATTGCTCTGCACAGTTGAGGGGTGGTGATAAGCCACAGAGCAGATGCCTGCATATCAAGTGTTTGCCTTATAGTTGCCACATTTCCTGTTGCTGACTCACAGCTTTGGTTCACCAGTAGATATGCTTCCATGTACTCTTAAAAATTTTTTTTTTATTAATTTGGATATTTTTTGGTGTTTTAGGGGTATTATGGGGAGTTTAAGATGAGAACACATTTTAAAGGTTTGATTACAATCTTCAATTAGATGTTTAAGTGGAAAGGGAAACATTTTGGGGCTCTTTGACCAAAGACAAAATTGAAGATGCTCAAAGAAAAACATGAGCAACTGACTGCTAAAATTTGATAAACCAAAAAGGGAAGTCTGCCGGCTCTTTGCGGATTATAACATTCACAGATGACAACACATGGACACAACACAAATCATTTCCATAAGGTATTGTGCAAGCATCACATTCTGTAGTAAGTTCTGTCAGATCAGATAATTCATTTCATTGTGTGTTTCCATCCATGGCAGCATGCAGTATCATTCTCAGTAATTGCTTTTGTTTATTTTCTCAGTATTGGTGCTTTCAGTTATGCTTTCACCCTCTTCAGTTGCATCTGTTGTCAGTAAGACCTGGAGGTGAACATTTTTTTGACATTTCCATTTAAAATACAAGCTAAAGCCAACTGCTACAAAAGAAAATGACTTGATAATATGACAGACATTTGAAAATCATTAAAGGGTTTTTAAAACATTAGTTTTTTATCATAAGGTGTGAAAATTCCTTGCAAATTTGCTTTGACATAAAATATTAAAGCAGTACAAAATAACTTTTACAACTTTAAGCTACTGTTTTGAAGCTTGTCTAAGACATCCCATTACATGTATACCTATGTTTTCACCACTCACACTGTGGCATACAGTAACTCTTTTGACCATATCACGAAGCAGTGGCTAGCTAGAAAATAATGCTATGCTTGCATGACTCTATCACAGAATGGTACCCTAGACATGCAGCCAGAAAAGCCAGTCCTGTTTCAGATCTTCAGTGACCCCAGTTTGCTACCTCTTATGATGACAAACTATGAAACTTTTGTAGATGTTTCAATAAAGTACCACTAAAACTGGTTTTATTTCTGTTCGTGTTTAGTTCCTTATTCATTCAAACTGCTATGTCACAATCTGAGTCCTGAACCACTTCAGCTTGCAAAAATATATCCTGATGACTATCTAGTCTGTCTTTGTCATAGAGTTGTTGCTGAGGACCTTCTTTGCACATTCAAGGTCTTGTAAATAAACCAGTGAACCCCATCAGTCTCAGTTAGTTGTAATTAACAGGTCCAACTTTGCTGCTTTGTTATAAGTTAAAGAGGCCCTTCTATTAAAAACAGTTTTTTCTGGGGTTTCTCTTGAATATTTTAGCTCCACAGTGTGAAAACTTCTCTTTCGGTTTTTATCTCTCAAACTACGCAGGTGGCGATAAAACCCGAGTTCTCCCGAGTCCGAACGGCCTGTATCTTTTTCTTCACAACTCCTTTGTTCGTTAGTATTCGCCAGCTCCTGCAGTTGAAACCACGCCTAGCATGCTGCTGGCTAAAAGCAGTAGCATAAGACGTAGCAAACAGGAAGAGAGATCGTCTGACGTTGCCATGCGCAGCAGGGCAGGAAACAGTATACCTTGCTCTCATAGGCTAGTTTGTTAGCCAATCTGAGTCCAGCAAATTCAAATAATGAATATGAACGAGCTGCTGACGAAGCAGCCGTAGCTGCCTGCTGGAACAACCCGGAACCAGCCGAATTTTAATGCAGACAGATTGAAGTACTGAAATTCATAGTTGTGTGAAAGCCCAAATAAATTAACTATTACTCAATGATAAAAATGAAAGCGGGATCGTTAACTAGCAGTTAGCCCATCATTCATTCCTTGCTTATTTACAGTATGTTCAATATTAGATAATGTTAATGAATAATTTACTAATAATCAGCCAGTAAACAATGTTATTAGTTCATCAAGTAATGTTAACTAGTAATTAGTTAATGATTAGTTCCTATATAACAAGCATATTTTTGTGACCCCTTAGCCAAAGTTTCCAAAGTCATAACATTTTTAGTCTGGGATTCTATTGTTACTACGATGGGACATCTTTGTTCTGTTATATTGATTACTTGATTTGTTATACTTATATGTTTGATCCACTTTTTGAAATGTGTTTTAAAAGTAAAAAAAAAAAAAGTGGAATACCCCAAATATCTTTGCTGAGTGTCTGTTCAGCCTGAGATAGATGTCACATATAATGTTTGTGTCCTTTTTTTCTCAATCTGATTCTGACTAATGACATTTTAAAAGATATGTGAAGCGACACATGGTGTACATCACTTTGACGTTATCTATGACTCTGATTTATTTGCGCATCGACAAGCAGGCAATTTGTAAACAAGTGAAGGCTGCATGGATTTAGCCTTTTTGATCCAAAAGATCATTAAATTTATGACTGCAAGTAAAAAACTGTGCACGATAGTCAGATTATAGAGAAACTGATAAATCATATCAAGGCTCGGTGGAATCCGCTTTCAAATGGAAAACTGAGCAGCTTTACAAAAAATAGCAACAACAAACTGCTGCTGTATCTCTAGAAGCTGTGTGTGAAAGAGATTTCCAAAGACAAGCTTGATCAAAAAGAACAATAACGATTTTGTTGATTTTTAAGGGAATGGATTAAAAAACCAGCAAACTTTTTAAAGGTTTAAGATTAGTTTTGATCCTTTGTGTGGCAGGTCTATTTATATAGAGTTACGGATGAAAACACGCTTCACAAAAACCCCCATATAATCAAAAACAAGCGCATTATTTTATATTTCATGTGAAAAGTTTTCAAGTGTGACGTGTCTTCAATACTCTGGAACAAAGTCAACTTAGAGATGCTATTAAAGCTGAAAGTATAGAGAATGCAATATTTTTGCCAGTGTGAACACTCTATCATGAAGCAGAAGATTTTATTCCTTTTGTATTGTGCAAATTTTACTGTAAGCATGACTTCTTAAAAATAAAAAATCTCAAACTTTTCAATTTAATTTTTTTCTGACCCCCCCCCCCCTCCTTTTTAGAAGACTTGATTTATTTGCAAGTCAGCACATGACAAAGTGAATGCTATTTTTTTTTTCTCCTCATTTTGAAATATACAGTGGGGCAAAGAAGTATTTAGTCAGCCACCAATTGTGTAAGTTCTCCCACTTAAAAAGATCAGAGAGGCCTGTAATTTTCATCATAGGTATACCTCAACTATGAGAGACAAAATGAGGAAAAAAAATCCAGAAAATCACATTGTCTGATTTTTAAAGAATTTATTTGCAAATTATGGTGGAAAATAAGTATTTGGTCAATAACAAAAGTTAATCTCAATACTTTGTTATATAGCCTTTGTTGGCAATGACAGAGGTCAAACGTTTTCTGTAAGTCTTCACAAGGTTTTCACACACTGTTGCTGGTATTTTGGCCCATTCCTCCATGCAGATCTCCTCTAGAACAGGGATGTTTTGGGGCTGACGCTGGGCAACACGGACTTTCAACTCCCTCCAGAGATTTTCTATGGGGTTGAGATCTGGAGACTGGCTAGGCCACTCCAGGACCTTGAAATGCTTCTTACGAAGCCACTCCTTCGTTGCCCGGGCGGTGTGTTTGGGATCATTGTCATGCTGAAAGACCCAGCCACGTCTCATTTTCAATGCCCTTGCTGATGGAAGGAGGTTTTCACTCAAAATCTTACGATACATGGCCCCATTCATTCTTTCCTTTACACGGATCAGTCGTCCTGGTCCCCTTGCAGAAAAACAGCCCCAAAGCATGATGTTTCCACCCCCATGCTTTACAGTAGGTATGGTGTTCTTTGGATCCAACTCAGCATTCTTTCCCCTCCAAACACGACAAGTTGAGTTTCTACCAAAAAGTTCTATTTTGGTTTCATCTGACCATATGATGTTCTCCCAATCCTCTTCTGGATCATCCAAATGCTCTCTAGCAAACCGCAGACAGGCCTGGACGTGTCCTGGCTTCAGCAGGGGGACACGTCTGGCACTGCAGGATTTGAGTCCCTGGCGGCGTAGTGTGTTACTGATGGTAGCCTTTGTTACTTTGGTCCCAGCTCTCTGCAGGTCATTCACTAGGTCCCTCCGTGTGGTTCTGGGATTTTTGCTCACCGTTCTTGTGATCATTTTGACCCCACGGGGTGAGATCTTGCGTGGAGCCCCAGATCGAGGGAGATTATCAGTGGTCTTGTATGTCTTCCATTTTCTAATAATTGCTCCCACAGTTGATTTCTTCACACCAAGCTGCTTACCTATTGCAGATTCAGTCTTCCCAGCCTGGTGAAGGTCTACAATTTTGTTTCTGGTGTCCTTTGACAGCTCTTTGGTCTTGGCCATAGTGGAGTTTGGAGCGTGACTGTTTGAGGTTGTGGACAGGTGTCTTTTATACTGATAACGAGTTCACACAGGTGCCATTAATACAGGTAACGAGTGGAGGACCGAGGAGCCTCTTAAAGAAGTTACAGGTCTGTGAAAGCCAGAAATCTTACTTGTTTGTAGGTGACCAAATACTTATTTTCCACCATAATTTGCAAATAAATTCTTTAAAAATCAGACAATGTGATTTTCTGGATTTTTTTTCCTCATTTTGTCTCTCATAGTTGAGGTATACCTATGATGAAAATTACAGGCCTCTCTGATCTTTTTAAGTGGGAGAACTTACACAATTGGTGGCTGACTAAATACTTTTTTGCCCCACTGTACATCCTTATTAAAGAAGTTGAATGCATTTTTGTTTTTTTGAATTCCTCATCTGCTTTGAATTGCATTCATTTACCATATGTAACATCTGTTTGTATTCTGATCTGTCGTGTTTCTTGTTTTTATTATCCATGTATTACTAGTATCACAACAATGTATATTTCATGGAAATAAAACTTCTCTTCCTGAAGTAGGCTTCCCAATTCTAAAAATCTGCTCTGTCTTTCTCACGACCTCCCCTGCCGCTTTTTGAGGATCCAGTCTGAACTGACTAGCTCAGCTGTTTTGCATGCAGGAAACATTAAAAGACGGAGTTAATCCCCTCTGAATCCCTGCTGCTGTCACTCACACAGTCTTAGTGAATCTCCACTAACGGTTCTTGAATCATATGACACAGCAACACTCTGACAGTGTAAAGAAAATGCATTTAGAATCTATAGACGGAGACAAAAAAAATGATGATTGGATTATGATTCGCCTTTTTTTATTTAACATTTAGCCAAGAAAAACTTTTTGTCTAAAACCAATGTAAACAATAAAAAAATGAATGTGATAAAAGTTCAAGTTTATTTATTTATAAAGCGCCATTTCATGACAAAGTCATTTCAAGGCACTTTACAGAAAAATCGACCAATTAATAATAAAACATTTTCTATCTAAGGAACCAGCCGATTGGGCTGAATTGTTAATTCAGCTCAATCCCCCATCCTGAGCAAACACGATTGGCGACAGTGGAAAGGAACGACTCCCTTTTAACAGGAAGAAACCTCTAGCAGAACCCGGCTCAGGATGGGCGGCCTTCTGCCTTAGCCGACTGGGGTCTGCGCTGACAGGAAAGGAAAGAGACACAGACAAACAGATGGATTTGGGCCAGTCATCATGTCTATAGAAAGATAAACAGAGAAACAGTTAATGGCAGCAAGAACAATCAATACAAACATGGAGAGTAAAGAAAGACAGCAGAGTGAAGAAATGTGGTTAGTATGTCCTCCGGCAGTCTAAACCTATAGCAGCATAACTAAAGGGAAAGCTCAGGAGAACCCAAGCTAACCCTGACTATAGGATTGTGCAAAAAGGAAAGTTTTAAGTCTATTCTTAAAACTACACAAGGTGTCTGCCTCACGGATAAAAAGTGGAAGCTGGTTCCACAGGAGAGGAGCCTGATAACTAAAAGCTCTTCCTCCCATTCTACTTTTAAAAACTCTAGGAACCACAAGCAGACCTGCAGTCTGAGAGCGAAGTGCTCTGTTAGGAACATATTGAACAATAAGATCTTTAATATAAGATGAAGCTTGGTCATTCAAGGCCTAATACATCAAAAGTAAAATTTTAAACTTTATTCTGGATTTCACAGGGAGCCAATGAAGTGATGCTAAAACAGGAGAAATATGATCTCTCCTCTCCTAAAAGGAACCCTTTGTAAAAACATCTTTGAGTTGGATGTTTGATAATCTAGGGACATGTTTCAATATTGTTTCATTATTTTGTTGGTCATTAATCTGATGATCAGTCATTTAAAACCATTTGATGGCACCCTCCAAATTAATTTGCCGGCAGCACTCTGTTGCATCGTGAGCATGTTGGATCCTTTGACAAATGAAATTGTCTAATAAAAAGGAAACTAATCTGTGTAACAACTGCAGAACAGAGCTGGTATGGGCCCTTAGGTTATAAATATTGGAGTCTCACCTTGTTTTGAAGGAAGTCTAGACCACCGTTGTCTTTAATGTTTCAGTTGATTGAAGTTTGTTTGTACACAGCTCTTTTAAATATCATATAAGAATCTCTTTAAATTGTGAAAACATAACAAAAATTAATGATGGACTTTCTTTTAAAATATGCAGGCTGTCCAATATTCATGGAGTATGAGAATAAGGAACTGCAACCTATAATAACCTGGTTCAGTGTGTGACTAATGAAAAGATTGTGTTTCATTTTACTTTGGAGTTCTAACTATAGCTTAATCTATTTTGGCATTATTTGTATCCATCCATCAATCCTGCATATTCAGTGTCTGGGGCAACAGGTTCAGGAGGGACATCCCTCACTCCAGATGCCAGAACAACCTCCATTGACTCTTTTCATTGCATAAGGGCAACAGCTCCTTCTTACGACAGACTGAAGCAGCGCCCTCGGCAATGAGGATGAAGCCCCAAATCCATTGGTCCGTCTCTCGCTCCATCCTGCCATCACTCACGAACAAGACACCCATATACTTAAAGTCCTCCACTTAAGGAAAAGACCCACTCCAAACTTGAAGGGAGAATTCTGATTGAGAACCATGGCCTCATATTTTCCTGACTGCTTCACACTCAGCTGCAAACCACCCCAGTGCATGCTTAAGATTGTGGCTTGAAGATGCTGGCAGAACCACATCATCCACAAAAAACAGCTGTGGTGAGGAGGGTACCTGGTTTGGGAACCTTACTATCTCATTTATGTCTTGATATCCTGCCCATGAACCCCACAAACAGGAGTAGTCACAAGGGGCATCCCAAAGTCCAACCTGCACAGGAAACATGCTTAACTTATTGCTTTGAATGTGAACACAGCTCTTGTTTTGGTTGTACAATGACTGGATAGCCTGTAAAAGTGGGCCTGGGACCCTGTACTCCCCAGAAGACTGCCCCAGGAGACCCTGGTCACAAGTCTTCTCCAAGTCCACAAAACACATGTAGAATGAAGAGGCAAATTCCCATGACCTCCTCAGCAACTCCATGGGGATAAAGATCTGTTTTACTGTTCCATGACAATAGCAAAAGCAACACTGCTCTTCTTGAATTCTTAATTGGTCGGGTCCTCCTTTCCAACACCCAAGAGTAAACTTTGACAGGGAGGCTGAGAAGTGTGATCCCCTTATAGTTGGACCACCCGTTCTCTGAAGATTGAAACATCCACCCCAGTCTTCCACTCCACAGGCATTGTCCCAGTCCTCCATGCAACATTGAAGAGGCATGTCATCCACGACATCAAGAACCTTCAGCATCTTAGGGCCAATCGTATGAGTCCCTGGTTTAGGAGGTCCAGCAGTTCCCAATCTAAATCAAACACAGTCAGGGATTTCCTTTCTGAGTCAACAAAGAATTTGCCAGAACCCACTTGGGGATTTGCTTCCACAACCAGAGAAACTAAAAAACAGATTATAGTCAACCATTTGTGGCTGAAATTCCAAAAGGTTTAAGAATACAGATTAAAAGATAAGTGATTTTGGTGTTCAAAATAGCAAGAGCTAACTAGAGTGTTTGAGCAAACTGGCTGCTGTAACACTGAGCTTGTTATCAATTTGTGTTTTTTATAAAGTCAAAACTTGGTGTAATGGAAGACTTTTTAAAAAACATGTTTTCAAATGTGCTTAACTTTTGTCTGTCTATCCATGACCGCAACCACCACAACCATCATCCGCTTCTTTAAACAGCTACAATTGACATTATCTGGAAATGTTTAGAGAATCAGAATCAGGTTTTATTTGGCCAAGTCTGTTGCGCACACATGTAAACACACATGCGTGCACACACACACAAGGAATTTTGGCTTTGTCTCATTTTTACTCTTTTATTTTATTCATTGCACATTCATCCAGAAAAACAACATAATTAATAGGAAATAGTTTAAGCAGAAAATTGTACCATTTTGGTTTTGTTAATTTGTCTTTTCAACTTGTGTGTCACTGGTTCAGAAAAAGTCATGTTAGACAAACTTGTTGTGGTATTACTTTGTTTTTAAAGAGAAGTAAAAATGTTTACAACTTTAACTCAACGTAAAGTATTTGCCTTATTAAAAATTTTATTATCATTAATATTCAACAAAATTTGTCTGCGTTAATGGTTAGTAAAAATTATCTCATATCGTGTGCGTGTGCACTTACATGTTGGATTTTTAATTTGTTGTCATGGCTTTTTCAATCAGGTAATGGATTTTTAGGGGAACATCAATGAACATTTTATAGACGCATCAGGTGCATTTCGGTTTGAGGCCATTGGGATAGAACAAGCAAACATTCTGCTCTCTGTCATTATGACCAGCAGCAAAACATAAAAAAGGCTGTTGGTTTCATGTAGGGAGAAATCCAGACTTTCATCTCCAGGGCTTTAAACTGCTGCAAACAATTCTAATCACTGACGATGAACACAAGACGCTCCAGGCAATAGGCTGCAGGAAGTCAACCTGTGTAATTTGTAGTGTGTTAAATATATCGGTGAGTATTTCTACCAACAAGCTGGGCAGACTTCAAATACTGTGATTTAACCATGGATTTGCTGAAGTTTTCTCAGCAGTCTGAGTCCTCCGTCTCTTTCTGTAACCACTTGGATGTAATCATGCCTGAATGTGCTGCTCTTTGTTGGGGGGCAGAACTCTTTCTGTAGTGCAACTTTGTTTTTACAGTGATTCATATCAAGCTCTTCAACAGCTGCATGCATCAAATGAATTGACAGTTGCTTATCAATTAAATGGCAAGGGAGGAAACTGTCCAAAAATATACCAAAAATTAAATAACAAGCCTACAATAAAGCTAAGCCCAACGCGAGTCTCATTAAAATCAACTACAACTTTAAAAGCTTGCTCATTGATTAGTTTAAAACTCCCATGCACCATTGCTTCACAGTAAACCAATCATTCACGACCTTATTTATAACCTATTTGAGTAGATAATAGTAGAACAAGTAATTTAGTTTTAATACTCGAACCAAGCACTGAAAATAGTCCTGTCTCCTAATGTTAAAGAATACTTAAAAAAATTCCTGGATCCATACTGTGATTCAGATCACCCCAAAATCGAATTAGTTGTTCCATTCCAGAAATTTCCTTGGGCAAGGTTATTTATGAGTTTGTTAATTCAATGCTACATAGGGATCGCGTCAGAGCAGCACAAAAAATCCTCATATCTGCACTTTAACTGCTGTATGTCATGGTTCGAACCAGGTGGGGTTGTTTTCGAGCTCCCAAAGTGACCCAAACTCCAGACACCCACAGAGCGAGGAAACAGCGTTCAGTGTAACAGTGTTTATTATATAACAGTGCTCCAATATACACACAGGTGAATAATAAATGTGCACGAAGAAACTCAGGACGGGCCTGGTGCGGGACAGGAACGGTCCTGGGGTTATGAGAGAGAGAGAGGTTAGTGACAGGTGGAGAAACCAGCTGCGGCGTGCGGGGATCGTGCTCGCTTAACTCACGGGTTCGTGTTTGACGTCCGGGTTTGAGGAGAGATCCGAGGATGCTGCCGCAGGGGTGGTGATCCAAACTGTCGGTGTTCGTTGTGTGAGATCCGGGTCCGGGTGCTGTGTGCGCAGACGTGACTGCGACAGGGGTGACAGCAGAGCGTTGACCGGGAAGGTGTGGACCAGAGGAAGCCAGAGACAGACAGGGAGCCAGAGGGAGTGAGCTGGTCGCGTGGCACCGCAACGGAGCTCTAATACGTTCCAGGTTGAAGTCAATCCTCACTATGAGCGGGTCGATATCCACGCTGAGGTTAAGCTGTCGGGAGAGGAGCTCCAGGACAGCGGGCTAAACACAGGGAAAGAGAGGGCAGGTTAAGCACTGCAGAAAACACTCTGGTATAAATCACTGGCCACTCTGTTACCACGAAATGTAGTGGAACAAACTGGCGTCTGTCTCTTGTTCCTCCTCCGCTTAAGTACCCAGCTCTCCTGAGCTGGGTAATGATCCACACCTGTCTTCACTGATCACTGCTGCCACGCCCTGCAAGACAATTAGTACACAGCCACCACCACCAGCAGCAGAGATCCTCACACTGTAATGCATGTGGCTTGTTCTTTCTGGCCTTGACTGACATTTTTCCCATGCAACTAATTACATGACGTGACACAAACACTATGGTGATATTATCGGAGGGTCTCGTGACTTCTGATATGAGTTAAATCCAGATGCAGAAGTTAAGAATTCAACAAATAATAAATTGTATGAATGAGAAATATTGTTGAATTAACTGATATCAGTGTGTAGACAAAGGTTTGGCTCTCCCCTCCACGAGAGAAAGAGAGAGAGAGGAAAACTCTCCCAATAGTCAGTTGTAGCAAAGAGGTCTGATGAAACACAGAAATCCTCAAAGAAATGAACAAATTCAAGTGTTAGAATGAAGATCAGAACAAAAAATACCCCAATAATTTTAAGGAGCTAGGAAAACAACTTTTCACATGATATATATATATATGTGTGTGTGTGAAAACTCACAGAAATTGATAATTTTAGACAGTCAGTAAACATCTATGTAAACTTCCTATACATAAAAAAGAAAATACAAGTACAAATTGTACAGACTTTGCAGCTGAGGGAGCAGAGGTTAAAAAAGAAACCTGCAAATCAATAAAAAGAATGTGGGAATCATTTTACACTTCTCTGCTAATAGTAATCATGATATCATAAATATAATGGATGCGTGCTGACAGGCCTCGATGGCAGATCTCAAGCATAAGTGACAAATGCTTTCCGCTCTGTAAGCAGAGGTGATTTTGAGACGAGGAGCCGATGCTGTTCCGCTCAACCTGTCACAGGAAGCTGGAAGCATCCGTTCCAGTGACACATCTGAAATTGGCTCTGCTCTACCTGCGTGTGAACATCGAGATCCAACTCGTCTTGTAGTGGCCTGATCAGTGAAAAGAAATGGCAAAGATGTAAAAGACAAAAGGGAAGAAATAGTTGTCGCTTAAAAGGAACGTGCCTTGTCAGGAGGAAGAGGTCCCTATCATTTATTAATGGTTTCGTCAAATGTAACAAACAGAGGTGACTAAGCTGTTGTATGTGGGTTACAATCAATATGCAACAGCATGAGCTTCTTCTCTGGAAATGCTTCTCGTCTTTTTTATGTCTGCGGCTATCTCTCATCTTTATCTCTCGTGAGCTTCTAACAAAATCCCCATGTAACTTATTTGCATAGGCTGGGAGGCTTTCTTGAATACCTTTAGTCACAGCTGAGCTCCATCTGTTTATCACGGTTCAAATGCTTTCTTTTCATTTCTTTAAAACATTTAGATGTAAGATTTACGCCTACAGTGCTTCAAATGCCAATGACTGAGCTCACTGGTTGAAATTCAAACAAGAATGCTTGGATGTGCGCGTACATGCTATCCTTCTTGGCGGGGCTTTTGTGTTTGGGCTTCTTTGATTAGAAGCGTTTTCTTTCTTACTAAGCTAATGTGATTTTTTTTTTCTTCCTGCGTCTGTGTGTTGCTGTAGTGCTTACCTGATTCTATTAGAAAAGCTGAATCACTGTAAATTCCCATGGGTGTTTTTGGATGACTGGTACTGTTATGAGGTTCTAAATAACACCCAAAGCTGTAGGTTTTCCTAGGTACTGATGTAAAAAATGCAACACCTTTTAACCACATGCTCTCACCAATTTTAAGGTGATATTAAATTCCCATTTCCTGAAGCAATGCTTAGCAGTACTGTATGGTACTTTTTAGACAGAATTTACATAAAAATAACTCTACGTGCATTTGTTGCCATGTGGAATAAAGAATCCAAAATTAACTCAAATCCATTTTTTTTGTAACAACTTGGATTACAAAGTTAGTTAACAACATGTTAATTCAGATCTTTTTTGTGCAGTTTTATACATTTTAAACAGTTTACCTTTTTTTGAACTACAGTGATCCCTCACCACTTCGCGGTTCAACTATCGCGGATTCGCCACTTCGCGAATTTTTCAAAAATATTCATATAAAAATAAAAAATCTAAAATACCACACTTTCGGCTGTTCATTTAACTCCCCACACTTTCTCCGCGGTTGATGACCCAGCTCCTCTCTCTGAAGACGAGGCCCCTCCCAAAGAGCTGTAAAACTCTCATTACCTGTACCTGCACCATTTTTCTTTTATTTCCTATTATTTTAATTTTTAGAAAACATTTTCAACCATAAAAATAATGAAATGACATGAATGAATAAAGAACAATTTGAAACACATAAAACAACATTATATACGACTCAGAGATGGTGTTTGATGATGCTTTGCTCTGATTGGCTAACGTCTTTCAGCATGGTTTTCTATCACAGCCTCTTGCATTGTGAGTCTATCACTCCGTCTCACGTAGTTCTCTCTGGGTTCATGAAGGTTGCTCCACGGATTTATGGAAGTTGCAGGGGTCCCAGCAGGGCCGGCCCTGAGCATGAGCCACTCAGACTATTGCCTAGGGCGCCAAATCCCAATTACTATTATTAATAACAAAAAATAAAGGCATTTTATCTGTTGTTACTTTTTGTAATTATTTACTGTTAATACTGTTTTGGGGTGTTTTTCCATTCTGTTTAGTCTGTACCATTCATTTTAGTATAAAATAAAGATTTAATGCAACCTAATCCAGTTATTGAGTTATGTTGTTTCTGTTTTTGACAGTAGGGGGCGCCAAAAATCCTTTTTTGCCCAGGGCATCATGCAGCTAAGGGCTGGTCCTACCTGATTGAGGAGGGATCACTGTATTCCTGCCAGGGGTTCAGGAAGAGGTGCCCAAGTTATATATGCTTGCTAACAAACACATAATTCAATTTAAAGTTTTATTCAGGAAACCTTTCATTTATTAAAGTAGTTTAATTATGTTAAAGGGACTTAAGGCAAGATTTGTGAAAAACTGCACATGCATTTCCAGTTTATTCAATGCTAATGGGTCATGAAGCATTAAAAACCCAAAATAACGAGGCCATCCGCATATATGTCTGTTGCCTTGGAAACGCTGTGTGCTACATAATGCGCTGCAGTTCGAGGTCCGACTTTCCCGCGCAGTTGTAGGGATGTGACGTAAATTGACGCTGCATGCGCGTTGCCGACAGCTCTTGAACAGGAAGAACATGGCCACCGTGGACTTGGATTCAAACACTGAAGGTATACTTATGGATGTTTCTGCAGCCAGCAAACGACCTGCATCCACTCTCACCCCCCAAAAAAGTGGCACCACGAAGAAAAAAAAAGACTTTATCAGCGGCATCTCGTGAGTCTAAAAAAAAATATGACCGAAGCCGGGCAGGCACCCGCATAAATACTGGATATGAGTTCGGTTCATGGAGGGAACTTCAGCTGCATTTGGGAGTGAAAACGGATGCTGACATGGCTCATTTCCTTGTGACCAGGTGAGAAGCCACCTGACGTGAAATAGGCTACAGCTAACAGCTGTTGTGCAGCACTGAGTTTTTACAGATTGCACATTTTCCAAACCGAATACCAGAATTATGTCCTATTTGACTGAAAGCCTGAGACGTTAGCAGCTGCTGTAGCCACATGATAAAAGTTTTGTTTGTAGTAATTTTACAGCAAACACTAGTTCGATAATATGCCGTTTTCTAAATTGGTCGTGTCACATTATGTGCAGCACCGATAAAAAAAAAAAAAAGTTTCTGAAAGCGCACACACACAAAAAGCACAGCTCCATTAATTCATGAACTTCATCCGGCTCCTTGGTGTCCTGTCTTTCTTTACCGGACGAAACAATTGATCCATGTGGCTACGTGTCCACACATGTCACGTGTGGCTGACATTGCAGACAGATCATCAGTTCATGTCATTGGTACGTCCTATACAAAAATACAGCCTCCCCGGTGCAGTGCTGTGAAGACGAACAGTCTGTAAAGTGTCTGTGCGCGCTCCCGTGCCGGCTTGGCTGGTGGCTGCAGTTAGCCACAGCGCCTGTCGCGGCAGCACTGAGTCAGATTTTGTAAAGCTGCCTTAAGTCCCTTTAAATTTGAAACTGGCTGGCTAAAGATAAACTACTTGACTAGGCATTTTATTCAACTAAGCAATCTATAACACATGTTCCAAAGACTTTTGGGGAGAATTTAATGTGTAGTGCTTAAGCTGGTATAATACTATTTTAAGCTTGCACGTTTGTATACTGTTTGTCATATTGGTACAATACAAATAAAAACCAAGACAAAGAGACAATGCTGATATGTATCGGTTTTACATCAGCAGGAACTAAAGTCTAAATCTCCTAGAAAGAGATTCGTTTCATGGGCTGCTGAAGTATCACAGGTCACTCAAGGTTTCCTGTGGTGCTGCTGGAACAACTGAAATGGACTCGGGGCATCCGCAGAACGAAACGCACTGTCGACAAAAGCACAGGGACGTTGATGAATGTTGTCCTCTGAGTGTTAGCTAATATTCTCTGATGAGATACAGTGTGTGTGTGTGTGTGTTACAGCCTGCAAGGTTGTGAGCTACTGCAAAAAAGTGATGAGTTGAAAGTGTGGAAACGACGCCGCAGAATGACGACCTACTTATAAAAGATAGAAACAAGACATAAAGGGGAAAAAAGGCCAAGTTACTCTTTTCACTAAAGGGTCATCAAACTATGGTTTTAAAAAGTCAAAATGAGCTAATTTAATTTTTTTTTTTTTTTAAATAATTTTGGACTACACAATAAAATTCATTTTCTCATTATTTGGAGAATCACAGAAATATCCAGGAGGGAATCTGTTGTTTACGGCTCCGTGTTTTAATCACTTTCCTTTTTGCAGCAAGAAAAAAACTTGATCAAGTTTTATACATAAACAGATTCTTCTAAACATCCCAAACAAAAAGTGTCCCACGACTGCAAAGTTTTCTTTTTATATGCTACGTTAGCTGATTTGGGGATAACTAAAACCAGATATGTTTTGTCTGTTTCTGTGATTGTTTTGTAATTTAATGTGTTCCATAAATCACGCTACATGTTTTCTATGATGTCCTCCTAAAGTTCTCATCTTCTTTAAGTTTTTACTTTTTTTTTACTTTTGACGCTGAATCGTCTCCATGTTCATCCAACAAGAAAACTGGTTTGTAAATGACATTATTGTGAACTTATGTAAAAATCTTTAATGGTATGACATATTTTAATCTTTGGTTTAATAATCTGTCATTTGTCAGTTCCCAAATAAGTCCTGAGTCATGTGATCATGGGTGTTTATTCAGCTCACGAAAGCTTTTCATTTCATCACTTTTTTTTAATTACTGAGAACATCTTTCACTAATTGCTGTTTCTTTTCTTGTTCCCGTGTGCCACCGTTATTTGTTCCAAGTTTTAGTTAACTGTGGATCAAAACATTTATAAAATAAAAGGAATCACATTTAAATCCACTTTCTCTTTCACTTTAATCCATGCGTGTTTGAGCTCATATGAAAAATCGGTTTCGTACAGCCTCGATGCCGAGCCCAGTAAAATATTTTAGCTTTACTCTTCACATGCACTTAGAATCATCATCGTTTGCTCTGGCTGGACAGTTTATTCTTCACAAAACCTCTCATACGTTCAACTCAGGGTACATGTCGGTATCAGTCTGGGTGAATTGAGCATGACAAATAAATCCCTTAAAAGACGCAGAGAGGAAAACATTCAGACACATTCAAACAGTTTATTGTCGTTCAAAGCTGAGTCACGAGCTACGACTTCTACTTGTGTTTTAAGGAAAAGCTAGAATGACGAGCCGATCTTTAAAAACACCCGAAGAGATGATGATAAAACATCTAGAACTAATGCGTCCTCTTGTTGTTTCCTGTAAGACAGGATGAGTCACAAGGTATTTCAGTACCGTCTTGTGGCCACTTTACACTTCTACACCTCTTCCTGCAACTTCACGCTCCTTGCCCACACCTATATTACTGCCAGCAACCAGATGATGATCAAAGACCTCAGAAAATCCTCTGTATATTATCCTAAGACTAATATTCCGTAAGAGATTCAGTTTCTTTAGCAACCAAGCAGACCTGCTGGTTTTCCACATAACACAGATTTACTTTGTGATCAAAGGTAAAGCTTCTTATACAAATGTAAAGCTTTGAGACCTACAGGGATGTTTTACAGCATGTTAGTTTAAGAAAAGATTGAAAATAATGTTTAACTACCTCATCGCTTGTGTTCTGCTTTATTTTGTTACAGGCTCTTTTCAAAAATTTTAGAATAAGATGGGAGATACATAATAATCAGCGTTACGAGTGCAAATGAAGAGGTCTCATCACGCGCCAGACAAAAGAGTTTGCCTCATCTGCTGCAACCTGCTCTCATTTGTCACGTGCGTCAGTCATTATTTGACAAAGAGCCTCCAGGATTGTTGACGATGAGGGGGGGGGGGGGGG
>SSNP01000018.1:2622535-2656586 GCA_006937955.1 Pachypanchax playfairii | reverse complement strand
GGGGGGGGGGGGGGGGGGGGGGGGGAAACAACATCCATCAGTCCTGTGCAGATCAGACACGTTCAATCACAAAGTGAGTGAGATAAAGAAAGACATACTTTTAATTAAGATGGCAGGGTAATGAAGTGCAGTGCAAAATGCTTGACCTTTCAGTATTCAATCCACTCTGGTGGAGGATTGAATTAATCACGGCACCAAGAAAGTTACTAATGAAACGCTGCAGGAATGCTAACGCACGTGTTACTGACTTTTGCTCATTGATTTTTCTTACTTTTACATGTGATTGATGTGGATAGTGGGAACTTTGAGTAAAACTGTTAATTTTGACACACTGATGTGCTTCATTGTGTTTTTGGTCAGAAAGTTGGACTCAAAATGAGCTTAATCCAGGGACTGGAAACGCTCAGAAACATCTGGAGGAGAGGACTTTGTAAGAGCTGAAGATATTTTTTGATAAAGAAAAGATCTTACAGGTTGTTGTTTGTTATTGCAGATCTGTAGAAGGTGAATACATTTGTAAAACAGAGGAGATGCAGGTGAGTCTGAGAGGTGAGCTGTGTGACTAGAAGGGGCGATAAACAAAACAGAGTTCCATCTCTGGCACTTGAGTTTGTTTTCAGAGAGGAACATGGAGTCTTCCAGGTTTTTCTATGTGGATGACATCAACAGAACTGGAAGGGGGGGGACAAAAAAGTAGTTAAATATTTAAAGCAGTACTAAATAACTTTTCCACAGTCGTGTCTCAGACAGCCGTTGCACGAAACTGTGTTCTTTTTCCATTAATACATTTCACATATCAAATAAATTCTCCCAGGACAGGAACACTAAATATAATGTTATTTTTACTTTCTTTGCATTGTCAGAGCGACAGGCAAATGTTTGGACACACCCAGAGGAGAAGGACCCAACAATGGCCGCCAAGGACCCAGAGGGCTTTTATATAGAAAATATCAGGGAAGGATCATAAAATATGTTTAAATAATTAACAGGATACACTCACCATTAACAAGAATACTGTATAAAACTTCCAATAACACCTCATTATGAAATAAGTTGTCAATTCGTACTATGGCCGAATTTTTCTTCAGGGCAGCATAAATCATCAGAACACCACTTCCGGCTGCGAACTGAATTACTGAAGTTATTTAGTCCATTGTAAAGCCATTGAAGGTGCACAGAGTGTCTAATATGAAGCTGAACATGTTTTTCGGTGAGAATTCACTTAGACAAGTTTCAAAACTGTAGCTTAATGTTGTAAAAGTTATTTTGTACTGCCTTAAAATACAGGGCATGGAAACCAACACTAACATGCCAACTACAGGCTGCATGGTAACGACTTTGTCTCCTGCGTTCCTCTTCTTCTTGTTTTTCTCTTCACTGTACACTGTATTATACTTCCACAGACACTGGCCTGCTTAGTTTGGCTTGTTTAATTATAGGCTGCTCAACTTTTGTTGAACTAATCACACAGGATTGTGCACAAAATAAATAAATTATGTTAATTACATCGTTGGTTCTAATGGTAATTTTTCCATGAGAACTTTCATTTTCAAAACGCATTCATCTTTTGTTTACCAGAGATTCACTAAGCAGCACTCAAATCCACCAATTTGGAGTGAAACCCAGGTTTATGGTGCCATGTGGTGAACTGAAGATGTCAGAGTGGAGAGGCAACAAAAGGGCGTGGCTTGTGAAGTGAATCAGATATGACTCAATGGAATTCAGATGATTTGGCATGTTTCAGAGGGAAAAATCCCAGGTGTCAACGTTGATGACTGCAAATGACCTTTTTGAATTTTCTTTGTGGAAGGTTTGTGGAAATGTTCCAGCTACTGAGAGAGTGCCACCATCAGTAATAGAAGTCGAGCACTGGTGGCCCTACAGCGAAGATAGGATTAAAAGTTAATCATCCCACCCCATTCAACCTGTGTAATAGAAGACTTGTTACCAAAAAGGTAACAGGCATTCAACAACAAAACAGCCTAAAACCAAAAAACTAACCCCTCCTTTCCACTGAACGCACAACAGATGCGAAACGGCTAATAGCTGCCATTAAAGTCAATGAGACCGTTCCCATTGCGTGCGAAGCAACACACGTGAGACACGTCCCAGAAGCGTAGTGTCACAAACATTACCTTGCAGTTCTATCTTTTACGTGGTACGCTTCTAAAACACGTCAAGCTCAGCAGTTTAGTTTGGAAGAGACAGGAAATCAGGTGTTCGTGAAATAACCAGAAGTTTCAAAATAAAAGGGGCCACGAGAAAGAACAGTACCTGTGATGAGTTTGAAAAGAAAAAGTGTTTATGTTACTCAAACTGGCTCCCAAGCCAAGGCAGAGAGGTGTGGGCCTGCAACCCAAAACTACCTCTGTTTAAATTCCCAGTTCAGTCCAAAATGTACCTGAAGAATAGAGAAACTCTTTGTTTCACAGAAAAGAGTATAAAAAAATTCTCAATGTTAAAACTTTGAAATCCTACATTTCCATATCTCAGCACCACATGTTTCCTGTTTGTTCACCATGTTGTCTGATCCCATTCACATGTGAAGGATGAAGGAGGCTTTAAGTCTTCGAAATTCCGCCTTTGTGTCTCTTTTGCCTCAATAGAGGCCCAGATCAATAGAAGTTGCCTCAGGCGGAGACCTTTTTGCACTGAAGCCAATTGTTCCAGGAACTCTGTGACTGCAGAGCTCAGACTCTTTTCTGTGAAGCTCACAGAAAGTGCTGCATTTAACGTTTTCGATTTTAGGTCTGAAGAAAGTGTGTTTATTCTAATCAATGTCACAATGTCCTGTTGTGGCTGCACGATGTCCCCAACAGCAGTAATCTAGTCACAGGTAGATCAAATCTATCTATATAGTATAGGTGTGTGCATGAAACAAAGAACATTGATGGACCTTACCTATCCATCAAAGGCCTGCTCTGATACCAGGATGACACGATGTTATAGCAAGGATAATACTAACTAGTGAACCATTACTAAAGGTATTTCTGCAGGGTATTAGATAACATGCTGATTGGTGCCATTTTTTTAAAGGTACAGTACGTAAGAATTGTACAGTGAAATACTCACGCAACAGTTTAATGTCCCACCGATGTTGAAAATAAAGTCACATTGTAACAGATCTTGATCTCAGCCGGCTGGGTGGTTGCTAGTTTTGGTCATTTTAAAAAAGCGTCCAGACTTCCTGGTTCCATAACAAATCACATGTGAGTCTGCAAGGCTGCCAAGTCTTCAACACAAGCAGCTGGAATTCCACAACGAGCAGCAGCAAAAAGTAAGAAAACACCACATCCTTCCAACTGATCAGCTAAGCTGCACGTGATGGGGCGTTCAAACGCACTTAGGAAAAATCAATGCTGAACAAATAGGCCTTCAGACATTCCCAAAAACTGAACAAATACAAGAGAAACTAAAAGAGGATCAATATCAGAACTGGCAACCCAACAGAAAAATCAGGGAGGGGAGGGGGTGAGTGGCTGAGAACAGACTTTTTTTTTGTTTTGTTTGTTTTTTTTACATGAACTGCAGGATTTAGATTTGACAACAAGGACTAATTCTAATTCTTACATATTGTAGCTTTAAATCATTACTTTCAGTGGTAACAAGACATAAAACCAACTCTAACCAGAAGACCCTTCAGTGTCCAGAGGATTTGAGCACTAAGAGCAGAGATTATTTCCCAACACATTTCACTGAAGTCTGAAATTACTGAGATTAGAATCTTTAACTCTGTCATGTTACTCATCTTGTTTCAAAAGTGCCATAACTTATGCTTCTTCTTTGATTATAGACTCCTAATTGAAGATTTTTGGCAAATTGGGACAATTAAGAAGCGATCAGGGAGACAAATTTTCCAAAGACATTGTGTGTGTGAATTCAGCAGTAGCCTAGTAACATTAGCATAAAACACTTTGAGTGCAAGAAAATACTATATTGGCTCGTCACAGATTTGCTCATGCAGCAAACACAGGCAGAATATCACTTAACGAACCTTTATGGAGGCACTTATTGGCTAATAGAAAGTAACTTTCTCATTAGCAGCTAGCTGTGGCGCAGCGCTAACGCTAGCTGTTTGTTAACAAGAACAAAACAGTTTTTAGAAAAAGAGCAACTGGACTTCATTTCCATGGAGATCTGGTTTATGTTAACTGTCCTCTTGGGGCAACAAGGTTTTTGTTTGCATCAGTTCTTGTAAAAAATAAATAAATAAAATGATTCAGCCACCATAAAGGCCCCACCACTACTCAAACACACACACACCTTTTTGTGCTTATATTATAAATTTAGAAATTACAATTATTGGCCTTTATAAGGACAAGGTACTACCATGTGGGAGGTTGACTGTGAATATGCCCAAACTTCCTGTAATAATAGCAATGACAGCAAAGTTAATCTCCCGGCAGGTGATTTCCTTAGTTGACTGTTTATCTCCAAAAGGAGGACTAAATGAAGAGTGTGTCAGTGGCTTGTGAGGTTGAATAGTTTCTGTCCTCAGCTGGTCACTCACAAGGGAGAGAATTAAAGGCTAAAAATGGAAACAATTTTCTTCCAAGATTAGCCTGTGAGGAAACTAAGGAAGGTGAATTTAATTAAGCTTTTAGATATGACATTTGCCCAGGCAGAAGATTGCTTTCTATTTCTTTTTTTTTTTTTTTCAAATATTTATTTGGTGTGAAAGATTTGATTTACATTCAGGCTTGTTTGACGATTACTTAAAAAAAAAAAAAGAACAGAAGTTAAAGTAGCAAGAAAAGAAGAAATGAAAGACGTCCCTGTACTGCATGGACGTGTTATCAGATAAAATACATCTTAAAGTCTGTGTATATGTTTCTCTGGAGTTGTTGTTAAACTGACTGATGGCATAGTGAGAATGAAAATAGTGCAGGTCATAAAAATCCTATTGTTTACTAAAGAGAGCCATCTACTGGAGAACAGACTAGTATAACCCACATTGACGTTGGACTGCATCCTTTTATAGCTACTCATGATGTCTATTTCACATTGAAAACTCTGTGTTTGCAGAGATGTTATTACTTTCTGTGAACCTAAAGATGGGCTCGATCCTTAGCCCAAGCATTGGCTCTTAAATAGACCATATGTGAGTCAAATATATGATTGTGTTCTGGCCAGCCCATTACAAATGCCCATTACCCTTGGCTCCTGGGTTTTCATATGAAACAGGAATGAAGTATTGGGTGGTTGCAGCTGATGACGTGATAGTAAACAGCAGTATGAAGGTCACTGAGATGGAAATATCTTACAAATGACAGTCATAAAAAATAGGTAACATTAAGTCCAAGCAATGGCAATTTTATAAAGTTTGTCAGTTTATTACATATCAAGTCATCCAATGTACATGACTCTATAGCAAGTGGCCCCTAGATTGCGTCATTTTTTTCCAGAGGAAATAAATTTCTATTCTAGATGCAGGTGAGGAAGGAAATAAATGTAATGTATGAGAGTTGTGACAGCAGGAGGAGTCCTTTTGATTTATTATTAGTGTCACAGCATAAACTTCAATTTCTTGTGAGGGTGTCTGGGTAAAAAATAGGGTTTGTATAAGTCTACTACTTTTTTCTTTATAGGTCATTTCATTAAACAACTTATAGGAATCAAATCCAAAAGATGTCTGCAGTGTTTTTGGAAAAATAAGTGATGATGACCTCATCAGTTAAATAACAGTAAGCCTCTTACTGTTCAGCAGTTAAAGTCCTGTGTGATTGGCTAAAAAGTAGTAAATATAAGCTCTGCAATAAATATGGAGGTTTTATATCCAGTCCAGTGAAACAAAGTAAACAAAGACATTTCTGAGTTTCTTGATGATATGGTAGTCAGCTGAGGAAACACCTACTTTAGGTTAATAATGATAATTGCAGAAGTGTACTAAAATTTGATGTCATTTTTTCAGTAAATGAGACTCAATGAGACAACCAGAAAAAAAGTCCCGCTTTCAGTCAGATGTCAGACATTTTATCAGGCATTGAAAAAAGAAATGCAAGGCTTCATCTGATATCAAAATATATGAAACGCTAATGATCAATCTAATAATAATAAATATAAAGTTTATATTTTTAAGAACTCAAGAGGAGCAAAAAGGTTTCTGATTTTTTTTTTCTCCGTTTTTCTTCTTGATCAAAAATAAATAAATAAATAAATAATTGCATCAGTCTGACTGTTTTATATTTGTATTCAGATTTCTTTCTAGTAAAACAGGCAAATGAATCTTCCAAGTGTTGGAGTTCCATATTTGTGCCACGGGTTGCACATATGCGTATATCTAAACCTTCAGCTCATAACTGTGGGTATCTTATTTCTGTTTTAAATACATCTTCACCAAAGTTCCAAATATAGAGATATTTAATCCGAATATTTCCACAGATTAAACAATAACAACAACAAACACTGAATGCTAAACAATTTTTCTTGTGGAACAAATCAAAGTTTCACGAAAAAAAGTAAAAAAAAAAAAAAAATCAGTAATTTCTCCCAAACTGCTTGTTGATGAGACAAACGCTGATGTAGACATCTAAACTGACGAGGACAAACTGCTTCTCTTCTTTGGTCCTTACAAGCTGCATCTTTACCTGCATGTCCGAGTCCTGATAATGGATCAGGTAGGCGTCGCCGACATAGTCATAACAAACATCTGTATTCTCCAGCTCCATGGAAACAGGAGAAGCGACACACTTGAAGGGTTTCCCGAAATTGTGCAACAGAGTGAGACTCATGATACAGCAGTTCTGGTAAAACAAAGGAGAACAAACATCAGTGAGGAACGTTTATGTTTTGCGTTGTTTCGCTTTAACTGCAGAATGTTGTGACACTGTGGGTTGAGAGACACTGAAGGAATCTCACACACTTTTTTTAATGATCTTTGCTCAACATGGTGGAGTGAAGGGCAGCGGGCGATGTCTTTCTGTTTTCCTGCCAAAGTTTAAGCATGAATAAAAACTAAAACCTTTCAAATTTATACGGTCTAAAATAAATATTCATGTTGGAATGAGACCCAAACTACAGTATGCTCTTCTTAAGTCTCAGACCCGTACGAACAATAAGGCAGAATTAAACTCCCACTTCCTTTGAAATCTGGAGTTCATTAACCTTTGTGGAGGCGGGCACTGTTTCCTACAGGTAAGTGTCACAGGTGTGGTTATTTTCAGCCGTATGCTGGCTGCAGAGTTCTTTTCTTTCTTCATACTGGTGTGTTGGAACCTTCTTCTGATTTACTGATGACAATGTAACCTTTTTTTTGTAAGATTTGCGAATTACCCGCCATGTGCAACTCACTGTTATTTTAAGTTGTTGTTAAAACAACACATCGACACATTTTGTTGGGGAATATAGGTGGTGGAGGTTCAGTATCTCCAAAATTCCGTGTGTTGTTCATCGCATCTGTTTGGAAATTTGTGGAAAAGCTTCTAATTTTCTAGGTGACAGTAACAGAGTTAGACTCTAGCTGCACATTCAACAGCTGCAGCTGCAGGATGAAGATCAGCTGTAGCTGCTGCTTTTGAGGACCTGGACAGAAGACCGCCACGCTGGTTTGTGCAGGACTGGATCCAGAAGCAGCACCTCTAAAGCTAGTACCAGATTCAGTTCCATGAGCTGGACCACCAGCTGGAAGGGACTGGAATAACTTTAACAAGCTGTTGCATCGTATCGCCTCACGCATCATGAAAAACAAGAAGTGCCATTTTCTGGAAATAACAGCTTTGGTCAGAGTCTATTTAATATCCTTGTGAAAACACGATGTCTTCAATTTTACACGTAAATAATAATATTAATAAAAAGTAAATCTTTGATCATGGCACGCAGGTTGTTTGGAAGGCGTTCGACCGGTGTTCTGCGGTGTTTGTGGTCACAAACTTCTGAACTCTAGATTCTTAAAGGGCTTGTGTAAGGCTGCAATAAGGAGGCTGTAGAAAATGGTCCAAAAATCATTAGTAGTTCGTTCACAGGCGTTAGTACGTGTCATTGTAACAAAGCCTTAAATTAAGACGGTCATGAAACTCTTGAGCATTACTGGAATGTAATTCTAATATTAAAGTTCTGAAATGGGCCTGAGATGTTATGAAAGCTTAAGTGAGACTCTTCTGAACACTTGTAGTACCTCCACAGAGCCTCGCAAGGCCTCACACTTCCATCGCAGAGCGACGTCGCCCGACAGCAGCATGTGCTGCCAGGACTTTGTTCTGCTCACCACAGTGAGCCGGATCAGCCCGTCAGAGATGTGTGCTGATCAAACGCAACAACAAGGAACAGTTTGATTAATTAACAACAAATTAACAATTAATAACATGATTTCTAACAGTAAATAACCTGAGAGACAGTCAGAGAGAGAGAGGGAGCTAACATTATAGTCAAAAGTTGGTTAACGTGCTCTGATTTAATGTTACCTCTGCGGCAGAAGAGCTGGGAAAAGCTTCCAGACATGAGCTCGCTGACAGCATCATGGAGAACAATGTGCAGCTGGTAACCATGGAGACCATATTCAGGATCTATGTCATCAAAAGCTGGCTTCATGTAAAGACTGTAGCCAATAAAATGTTAAATTTGAGAAAAAGTTTTCACAAAGTTCTTTTACAGCTAGCTTTATTGATTCAATAGTAAACTAGTGTAATCATGAACCACAGAGCTGATCTGTGATCTGTGCCCTTTGCAGGGACCAGTAGAGGGGGCTATTTCCACAGGATGTGACAGCTGTAGCATGAACAGTCTATACTGGAAGTGCTTATTTGGTTCCAACTCTTTAAAACATGAGTTCCTCACATTCAGCAAGAGCAGCTCTGGAATGGAACATAACAACTGGGATTTGTTTTTACTTTCAGTGGAATACAGCGAGTAAAATAACCTAGAGTTCGGCACCGAGGTCATGAGCTGCCTCCAAAGCGGCCCTGACATGTGACATGAATGAGATCCCAGTGGTAAACGCATCATTCATCTCAGAGCTGATGTTGCTCTGTGTGAAAGACGGACTGCAGCAACATGAGTCCTATCATTTAATATGAAATCCTCCAGTAAGTATGTAAAAAATACGACAGGTTAATGCAGATGTGTTCCGGAGCAACCTACCATCTAGAAGATCCATACAGACATCTCTCCACCAGTCTGTGGGAGTGAAGGGTGAACATGATGAAGGCAACAGAACCCTGATCCTACAAAGAGAATCACTACTTTTACACACCTTTTAATTTATTCACTCTGAGATGAACATCTGCTCATCGCCTTAGTTGATTTGTAGTAAGCTAATAAATACACAATATGTCTGCCTGTGGCGTAATTACCCTCCAGACACCGACGATGACTCCAGGTTGTAACAACTTCAGCTGAACCAGCCTGTCCTGACCTACGACCCGTGTGGTTTTACCGAGAGGTTGCATGTCCAACGTCTCCATGAGGGATTTCCTGCCAGGTCTGACAGAGCAAACAATGAAACACAGCTGGTTTCAAACACAGAGAGAGAAAGAGGGAAGGAGAAACAGGCTGAAATAGATTCTGTCTGTCTTTACGTCTTTACACCGGGGCAGTTGAGGTCAATCCTCTTGACAGCGTGGAGTTGAAGGGTGGAAATCTGCTCGTAGTGGGGCGTGGAGCCTCCTCCGCACCAGCACAGTGTCAGCGAAGTCTCAGAGAACTGGGACCAGCTCAGCTCCAAAGTACTCTCATGTCCAGACTTATCAGTTACTGTCAGTTCCCAAGTGACATGCAACTTTCTGAAGGACGATAACACAATACTGAAAAGAAGCTGTGCAGTTTTTGGCAAGAGCAGAAGAGGTTTGAGGGTTTAGCTGCTGTTTACACACAAATAAAGCCAAATAAATGAACAACTTCCTGAAATGGAATACTCTAAACATAATATCCGTTTCTTTAAACAGAGTGCCAATAAATTGGCAGTTTCCAGCAAAAGCTGACTGTTTTTATTTAATTACCGAAATGATGGCGTTAACTGTTTGAACATGTTATTTGTCAGCAGTCCATTACAGATCGGTTCATCTTTTCAGCTCTTCTCACTAATGAAACGATGTGCAATGAATGAAATGAAACTGCAGCTGTTGTGATAAATCTCCTGATCCAGTTCTGTCTAAACTGTGATTCACGGCTTCCCCCGCCGCGCTGTAGCCGGCGTCTCGCTGAAGAACCAGCCAATATCATTTAAGTGGAAGAAGGGAGCTGAAAAACTGGAGCAGCCCAGGAGGCCCCAGATGACCCAGGGGAATTCACTCTGCACTGTCTGTATGTGTGATGCCTTGTGAAATGATTATTACCAAGGTAAATCGCATGCTCCTCTGCTTCTCTAACAGACACCCCCCCCCCCCCCCCCCCCCCCCCCCCCCCCCATGGGGAACTGTCTCTGCTGATGGGAGAAAGGCAGAGCGTGTGTGTATGGGTGTTTGTGTGTCTGTGCTGAGGCTAGGTAATTTATTTCAACAATTCAGACAGCCCTCTGCAAAGAACACAATTATTTCTACTTCTCTTCTGTAGCACAACAACTGCTACAGAAGTCACAATTGAGTGTTGCACAGCTTCTAATCAGAGGTTATAAAAACAGAGTGGAGCTGGTGAAGAAGCTTCCCCCGCCCCGGCATCCCCTCTGAGCACGCACCACATTCAGGCACAGACCTCCATCCTCACCTTTAATAAGAAAGTGCCATTAAGTGCAATATGAAAAAAACAAAAAACAACAACAAACAAACCCTACTTTGTTTTAGACTGAGGGTACATTTGTCTCAGGTCTCCGCTCCTGAACTTTCAAAGTGTAAGTGTGGATCTTAAAAGTTTTAATCATGAGATTCCCAACAGAGCTGCTGTAGGTTAGAAAAGGGGGTTTACTATAAATAAGACTAAAACTGTTTATCTTTCAGTTTATTCCAATAAAAAAAAGTTGTATTAAAAATTCATGCAAGAATTTTTGGAAGAAATATTGGATCCAACCCAAAATAGAGCTGGTATGTAAGGCTAACATAATTCCAATTTTTAAAGAGGCCCTTCCATTAAAAATGTTTTTTCTGAGTTTTCTGATGAATATTTTAGCTCCACAGGTGTTCTTACCTTCATAGTGGGTATGAAAACAGGTCAACAACTTCTCTTTCAGTTTTTATCTCTCAAACTACACAGGTGGCGATAAAACCCGAGTTTGAATGGCCTGCACTTGTTTTGTCACAACTCCTTTGTTCATTAGTATTCGGCAGCTCTCGCAGTTGAAACCACGCCTAGCATGCTGCTGGCTAAAAGCTGTTAGCATAAGACATAGCAAACAGGAAGAGAGTATGTCTGATGTTACCACACACAGTGGGGCAGGAAACGGTATACTTTGCTCTCATAGGCTAGTTTGTTAGCCAATCTGAGTCCAGCAAACCCAAATAATATCCACCCGAATTTTAATGCAGATTGAAAGGTCTGTTAATCAGTGTTTCCTAACATTTTTTAGATATAAAATGTTTCATATTACTGGTTAATACTTAAGAAATAACCACAAAGTCCTGAAATTTGTAAGAAATTGCCTCTTTAAACGGAATCATTGTATGTTATTAAATAAAGTTATTACCATTTTGGTCAAATTTTCAAAAACATTATGCACATAGTCTGTAAGTGCTCAAAGTTTATGTTGGGAAAGACTCTCACCTATTACCACATCCAAATTTAAGACATTATCTATAAAACTGACTGAGATTGACACAATACCTTTGTATGAGAAGTATACGGACAGAGTATGTGATGGGTAGAAGATGAGCCTAAGATGAATGTGAGATGGACCAGAGACAAGCATGAGATGGTCATGAGATGGGTCTCAGATGAGCCTGAGATAAACATGAGATGGGCCTGAGACAGACACGAGATGGGCCTGAGACGGGCATGAGACAAACATGAGATGAGCATGAGATGGGCCTGAGACAAGCATGAGATGGGCCTGAGACAAGCATGAGATGGGCCTGAGACAGACATGAGATGGGTCTGAGATGGGCCTGAGACAGACACGAGATGGGCCTGAGACGGGCATGAGACAAACATGAGATGGACCTGAGACAAACATGAGATGAGCATGAGATGGGCCTGAGACAAACATGAGATGGACCTGAGATGAGCCTGAGATAAACATGAGATGGGTCTGAGATGGGCCTGAGACAAGCATGAGATGGGCCTGAGACAAGCATGAGATGGGCCTGAGACAGACATGAGATGGGTCTGAGATGGGCCTGAGACAGACACGAGATGGGTCTCAGATGGGCCTGAGACAGACACGAGATGGGCCTGAGACGGGCATGAGACAAACATGAGATGGACCTGAGACAAACATGAGATGAGCATGAGATGGGCCTGAGACAGACATGAGATGGGCCTGAGACAAGCATGAGACGGGCCCGAGACGGGCCCGAGACGGGCATGAGATGGGCTTGAGACAGACATGAGATGGGCCTGAGACGGGCATGAGACAAACTCAAGACCAGCATGAGACAAGCCTCAGACGAGCATGAAAAAGGCATGTGATGAGCAGGAGACTGGCATGAGTAATACTGAATAAATGCTGTGTAAAAAAACAAAAACAAATCATAACTAGATATAATGAATAAAAAACCCACAACTAAAAGAACCAACTAGAAATCTAATACAAAATACAAAAATAACTAACGTCAAATAATAATTAAAAAACTAAAAGTGGAAGGAAAGACACAGGTCAGCCTAACGTGCTAACAACTCAAAACAAGAAACTCTAAATTAATCACTATTGTTCATTAGCTGTGGCAGCCATCTTGAATTGAGATAGTAGTAGAAGTTTTACTTTTCCACTGCACCTGAAGACTTGATTCATTTGACTAGGCAGACCAGTGTAACGGCTCTTGGATTTCAGAAGATGTTTCCATTTCGTCGAGTCACTGTTCAGGATATGGTTGAAGTATAGCTGCTTCCATAAACCTACAGCTAGAAGCTGAGGTTCCGTCTTCAGCACCAGCGCCACGCTGTCAGGTTCTGGTTTATTCTCCTTTCTGAGCCCAACAATGTACATGTGATGCCACAGACCGCTGCATTAAGGACATTTTTTTTTTAAAAAGAAAATTAACAAACTATCAATAGTAATAAGAGAATTCTAATAGCAATTGTAAAAAAAATTTGGGATGCATTAAATTTTATGTTTGCGCTAGTTTTATTTTAAAATAATTTAAAATTTTCACTGTATTTCTTATTTTTGCTTAATATTTAAAAAGTAAATAGCTTTGTTGTTTGAAACCTGAGAATCAATGCAAGCCAAAAATCTGATAAACAGTCGGGCTTGATACATACTTATCTCTAGAAAGCTGAAAGAAGAGCTTATTGCAGTGGCTGATGCAAAAAAGTGCTGCAGCATCCAGATATGACAAAATCTTCACCAAAATTTCAGAAGGTAATCTGCAAAACAGATAATCATCAGAACAAACTGAAGAGGCCAAATTTGTTTAATGTCTCATACTTTTCAGGCAGTATGTTGGAGTTTGCATGTATTATTTATTCATATGTCACCAAATGTATCAGAAAGGTGAATCTTAAAACTAATGATTCAATTCAATTCCAATTCTTCAGGTGACGATTAAATTTTAGAATTGATTCTCAATTCAGATATTTAAGTTCTATTAGCACCATGAATCTCTAAAGCCTTTATTCTACACAACGCTGTCAGGATGATGATCTTTTGAAATGAAACAAGCAACAGATTTATGTATCCATAGAGTTGACTGGACGTTTCATGAAGGTTTGAGGTTTGATTTTTTTTTTTTTGTTTGTGCGTGTGTGTTTGTTTCATTTATTTAAAAATAGCTTACCTTCTCGTGAAATCCTCTTGAGCAGACATTGGAGATGATTTTTCACCTCTTTTGGGTGTTTTTCCAGTCCTGAATTTGGAAACAACTGCTCTCGAAGCTGCCATTAAAAAAAAAAAAAACACTTTTTCAAAGCTACAATAAAATGATTTGTTTTGTCAAAATGTCTTCCTCAATAAAGCTAGTTTTGGCTAGCCACAAAGTATTCATACATTTGCTAACAATAATCTATTTTATTACAATTTAACTACGAAATACAAGGCGCTACGTTGTGCTGTTAGCCGCTTATATTCCGTCGCCATAGTAACGGCCGAGAAGAAGAAATTAAAACTTCCGGTTAAAGGAAGCGAAATCTATTCTTCAAAATAAAAGCTGAGAGATGTTGGCTGTTGTGAGTTCGACAGTATCAAGTGATTTAAAAGTTATGTGGTAATAATTTTATGTAAAAGGCAGAATGTTATTAAGCTGTTTATCCGTTTTTAGAGGGGTACAGCTTTCTGTAAACTTTGTGCTATTTTAAAAGAGATCATGGGACAGATCATGACAAAAATTACCTTCTTATGGATTGTGTTCACTCACAGACACGAAGTGATTTCATTTCACAGCTGAAAATATACCTGAAGCAACATGTAATTAAGGGCAAATTTTCCTTGAGTGCAAGAAGAATAAAAATATAAAATCCTTCATAAAAGGGAGAAAAAAATCTTTAGAATTTACATTGTTAAAATGAAAACCTAACTTTAAATCTATCTGAGCATTTGCAGATTAAAGAGTGTTTAGAGCCCTTAAAAAGGTACTGCAGCTGGCTGATTGACACGAAACATGGCAGCAGCAACAGAGCTGTCAGCGAGAAAATACTTTGAGAATGTAGGTAAAGACAGTGTAGCAAAAGATATAGCTTATTTCCAGTCAACTGTGTCGAAATTATGAATCAAGTGCACACAAAATGGAAAAAGTGAAAAACTTGTTGGCTAAAGAAGGTGTCAAAACATCTTGACAGAAAACTAGAAGCCTTTAAACTGCCTATTCATTATTTACTGTTGCAAACTGGACAATAATATGCAAGAAAAGCCTGTGGAAACAGACAGAATTCAGTTTTTGTAAATAAAATGCAACATAAATGTTCAAAAATTTACGGATTCATTAACAAGAAGAAAACCCACTTATGTCTCACAAATAGGCGAGAGTCTAAAGATCCCAGACTAGATAAGTAAGTGTTACTTAGAAATTAACCCCAAATTTGTGTTGAACAAAGATGATACTGTATTCTGACTTGTTGGGGGGCCGGAGGCTGTTGCTATTTTTGTGTAACCCAATGCAAAATGCTATTTGTGGGGCCCCCAACTTTGCCACAATACAGTAAAGAGATTCCTTATCCATTAGATGATCTATTTGCCAAAAACAGATACATTTCTAAAGGAAAAATGTTTTACATTAAAATTAAATGTCAGGATTACTGATTTAAAAAGAAATAAAGGAAAAACAATGGTCCCCTTTATGTCAATAAATAAAACAGATAGCGTGTCTGTAAAAAATGTTTATTCTTACTTTTGAAAGCAAGAACACAGTTGAAGTTTTCACAACAGCTAAACCTCTGACCATAAAATAGAGATTAAACACATAAATCAAAGAGGCTGAGACCAAGAAAAAATAAGTTTTTATTTAATTACCTATCAATGTGCAAACAATGGAAGCAAAAAAGATATATATATGTAAAATAAATATATATATCTGATAATTCTATCACTCTCTTATTATATTCCCATGTGCAACACGTTAGGCAATGGCAAATGTTCAACTGTGCTTTATAAATACATTCTATTTTTATGATGATATCAGTAAGAAACTTGACATGTAACAATCCAAGTCTTTATTTAAAAAAAAGATAAATAACTAACAATCAATATTTAAATAGAAATGTCCATACATATTTCAGCTTGTCCAACAACTGATGTGGTCATACAGTCATATATTTATTATTGCAATAAATATTCTAATAAATGAGGCAGAAGGGGAGAGTGAAACTAATTTAGCTGAGTCAGCAATAACCCATTCCATATCAGTCCAAAATAATCAGCAATAGGCTCAATATTTAACCCTCACTTAATAAATAACCTACATTATTTCAAAGGTGGTTGAACACTTAATTAAAGCTCGAAAACTTTTTTAAATTCTCACAATCTTAAAGTAATGATCCGTCTGCAAACATACAGTGGATGATGGCGTAGGAGGCATCTGCACAAAAACAACACACGTGACATTTTAACATGATTTTTGTCACAATTTTATATTCTACATTTCTTTTTTTTAACCTACAAGGGAGATTCATGTAATTCTCATTCTCTTCAGATTAGCCAGAACATTCAGTTTTGGGGGACCTAAGGGGGTTTTTTGTATGTCCATATGCTAGAAACGGCTCTGGAGGTGCAATCCACCAAAAAAGTAAAGCAATAAAATACCTACTTATTAACCCTTCTTATCTACAAATCTCTGTAAAGATGACTACCAGCAGAGATGAAATCAATTTCCCCACATCTGTACAGTAAAATAAAGATTAGGTAATGTTCTTATTTACTCCGACCTGAGTTATTCTATTTTCTATTTCCTCTGCTTTAGAATAAAATGTCCGTATTTACACAGCTTTTTATTGAGCGCATCTTTCATATCTGCTACTAATCGCTGAGCTGTAGCATGCATTTTTGCAACAACTCTGATATCTTTCCTGACTTAAACTTACAAAATCTGGTGACGCAGCCTGCGCCTTGGATTCCAACTTGGAATTTAATAACAAAAATGAGTCTCCACGGTGTGATTAGAACTATTCACACAGAATCAAATACCTGTTACTTTCAGCTTGGAGGGCGGAGTACTGGGTTTACCCAAAACTATCTGTAGAGGAGGAAATAACATTGTCTTTTTACAGCTGAAAAGCTCGAGGGGACGTTTTATTGATGTGGACAAAAAAGAAAATCACACAATTAGCCTTTTCTTTTCTCGTGTTTCCTCTTTCTGCGTTTGAACAGATCTGACTACAAAACAAATCTCAGATTGTGACCCCATTATAAATATGGACACACAATGTCATTTATAGCTGCACACAAGCAGATGGAGTGGAGACAGATGGACAGGCAGATATTTCTGATAAAGTGGGTATTAAAATGGTTGTTTGAGCACACAATATGGACCTAAAACTTCCAAACTGGAGCGGAGATGAATATCTGTATTTTTGTGCATAGTTTCTACATTAAATTAAAAGAAATCCAAATTGTTTGCACCTTTTTATAAACAGATGTTTAATATATAAAGAGAAAAACAAGGTTAAGCATATTTTTTAAGGAACTAGAGCAGATGGCTCATTGTAAGAGACATCACATGACCCACCTCCAGTAGGCTCTGTTAGCTGTCAGGGAAAATAACCGTAACTCTGTTGTCAGTCTACCCGATCAGCTCGCCCGATGGAAGTGAAGTCCCTCTTAGGGCAACAGCAGCCCTTGGTATGGTAATGTTATGTAGGAAATGTCCCTTTTTTCCCCAAGTATGTTTCCTGTACTTGACATTTGATATATTTTTTTCTATAGCTGAGTGTCCTTCTTGAAGAGCCTGGGGACAGTTGTGGCTCTTGGATACCTGATGTCACCCTTCTGCATGATTTGCCAGTGAGTTCTGACAGTGTGATGTTTTGTCAAAAGGGACTGAGAAGGAAAAGGAGCATTAACCATGACGATTAAGTCCAAAAGGACGTCCTCTCCCCATGATGGAGGGTTTTTGATTCATGGCAACATCTGGAAGACTGTGCAAACGTCCCAGTTGAAACCTGCATGTGCACAAACTGTATTTGTTTACATCAGAGAAATGTGAAGATTTAAAGGGTTTTCCTTCAGGTTCAACTAGAAGAGATTCTAGACAAGTTTTCTGTGTAAATGTGAGCAGAATGCATAATGTAGCTTTAAGTAGAAAAATGACAGCTCATTAAAGGTCCAAAGTGAAGGTTCACCACTTGTAAAGCCCACTCTCATACAATTCAGCGGTGTGGAGCACTGATGGGGACACCTAACACAGCTCTTCAAAGGATGTCATGTCAGGACTTGAAAGGAAAAGGCTGGAGTTTCTACAGCGAGGTGCATTTTATTCTCTGTGAAGTGAGCTGATTTTGGAAAGTCCTCTGCTTTCATTTAGCCTATAAAATCTTAGTTGATTATCCGCGTGGACTTTTAATTTTTATTAGAATGGCAATGATTAAATACGCAAGTCAAACACGGATTCTATCCGATTTTTTTGGTTGCTCTTAGAAATACTGTTCTGCAACATTAAAAGTCACCACTGGATGGCGCACAAGTATTTTTGTTGGGCCCCTTAAACTGCTTGTTCAAGCTTCAAATTAATAACATATGCATGCATGGTGAATGAACCATGCACCAGCAGGGTTATCCACCACCGACTCCTTCATTTCGGATTAATCAGGGCCAGACATGTGAAAATCACAGCATATAAATAACAAACACTAAAGGAAAGTAATCCTTTGGCGTCCTCGGGGGCTTCCAAGTTCACAGCATTGAGCTGATTAATATGTAAACAAACCTATTAGTCTACGCATGTGCTGTTAATTGCAGGGTACTTGTGAGGAGTCTGGGCTGCAGCGGCCACACACAAAGAATGGGCGTGAGTTGTCCCTCGAAAGGGAGCCCAGAGACTCACGGACTGGTTTCCCTTTTTTTTTTTTTTTTAATTTTTTGTAGCAACAATCTGAGCGCTCAGTTCAGTCTGCGAGAGACAGCGAACGCACAGGCAGGATGGAGAACACAGGTAAGTCAAGCATTAAGTTCTTTTTTTAAGGAACCTAAAGCTTAAATTGGGATCATTTTAACATATTCCTGAACAAGAGTGAGAACGCCCAACTTTGGTGATTTTAATTTCAAACAATTTCAAAGTGTTTTGCAATCGTACAAAAAGACTAGAGGATGGCGAAACAGCTTCCACCTTCTTCTGATCTTAATATTTACTGAATGCAGCAGTTGTTGATTTTACGCACGATGGCCATTTTTACGCGCAGAGATCATGTCGAGTTTAGAGATTAAAATACTCCAAGTTCCAGTCAATTTTTTGTCTCACAGGACACTTCCAACGTTTTCTCTCATATCATCAGGAGTTATAAAAACTGATGCTTGAATGCGTGCCTAAAATCAACGAAGACGCACAGGAGGGAGGAGAGTTTCAGCCGGAAAGAGTCTGAGTGCGTCTGTGTCAGAGGGTGTATGAGAGAGTGAGAAAGCATCACAGAAAAGGAGAAAGAGAAAGAGAGAGGGGGAAGAAACGAAAGGGAACCAAGTCTGGACCAGGTGATCGACAACAAACCTCCAAGGGGCTGCCGGGTTGTATCATTGTACACGGGATCAGTGATCCAACCATGGTGCCAGCGCGCTGCCCGGGACCTTGTGCCATCCTGGCACTGGCCATCCTCTTGGGATGCGGCGTGGTTCTTTGCCTCGGTCAGAACGACACGGAACCCATCGTGTTGGAGGGAAAATGTCTCGTGGTGTGCGACTCGAACCCTTCGTCGGACGGAGCAGTAACCTCTTCACTTGGCATATCCGTCCGCTCCGCTGGGGCAAAGGTGGCTTTTTCTGCTGTGCGTGGGACCAATCATGAGCCGTCAGAGATGAGCAACACGTCCATGACCATCTACTTTGACCAGGTAACACATCCACTCAGCGTCACACAAACCAATTCCACTGGTATTCTCTGAATTTGCTCAGGTTTGGTATGTTTCTGTGTTCTGCTGGTGCATTTTGTGCGGGTACAGAACTTGTTTAGCGTATTTCTTTTGTGTGTGTGTTTTTTTTACTTTTGACTTTTAGTGTGAGGCGGCAGTATCCTTTAATTACCAAACATTGTCCTGTTTTTTTCTTTTCTTTTGAAAAGGGTTCAACTAATGCTGTGCGTAATTGGCGTAATCCGGCACCGCGCTGCCAAAAAGAGTGATCATTCATGCAGAATCATTTATCGCATAAGCGGACGCATTTACGTTTCAGCTGTGCAGCTTTGAGTAGATGTTCCACTAAGTCTTTCCAGCCGATGTCTTTGGACAGGGGCCTGTTGTGTGCATCAGAATGGGAACCCTCCCAAAAATGCGTCTGAAGCATCGCATCAAACATTTGGCACAGGCACAGCCAGGCTTTCTGATTCTCCTCCTATGCTTAAAACAAAACTACGTGACTATAAAAGGAGAGTGTAGATAATAACCTGCAAATGAGAAAATGAAACTAGACACTATCTTATTTTGACACACTTTTTCCGGCCACAGGTTTTAGTGAACATCGGCAACCATTTCGATCTTAAAGCAAGTGTTTTCCAGGCTCCGAGAAGGGGGATCTATAGTTTCAGCTTTCATGTGGTGAAGGTCTACAACAGACAGACCATACAGGTGAGCAAAGTGTTTAATGGACAAAACAAATAATATGATAAATAAAACTCAGCGCGCTGTGACTTAGTTCTGAGCTTGTTTCTGCTCTTTCCTTCAGGTGAACCTGATGCAGAACGATTATCCGGTTATATCAGCATTTGCGGGCGACCAGGACGTTACAAGAGAGGCGGCCAGCAACGGAGTACTGCTGATGGTGGAGCGGGAGGACCGGGTCTATTTGAAGCTGGAGCGGGGCACACTCATGGGCGGATGGAAATACTCCACCTTCTCAGGCTTTCTAGTTTTTCCTCTATAATCTAATCTGCGATGATTGACGTCGCTCTGGACTCTGCTTATCTATAGGCTGAGGAACACATAGAAAGAAAAGAAAATAAAAAAGAAGAAAAAAAAAAAAGAAAAACATGCCATTTATTTTTCAATTTAAAAGACTGTCAGCCACGGAAGCCGACGAATATCTGTGCACTCGTCCACTATCTACTCAAATATCAACGTTTCCTTGGAGTTTCATATATTCTGACCCATCAGTAAGCCAACTTTTAACGCAGTCTGGATGAATATTGATCGGCCATGTGATTGGCATGTGCTTGTCGAGTATGTGGATTTCCCTCCCCCTCCGCCCCCTCCTTGCCTGGAACTTTTGCCAGATGATCCTGGCCAATACGGACAAGGGGAGTGGATGAGAATGGAGAAACTGATGTTCCCGGACAGGCCGAGCGTGTTATGCTCCGTTTTGTGTTTGTATAGAGAATGATATGATTTTTTTTTTCTCGTCCAAGTGAAGTAAACGGAGTTACGGACAACCAGAGAAGAAAAAGTGCTTTCACACCCAAGGCGGTTTTATTTATTTTGCACGAATGGAAGTTGTTTTTTGTTTTGTTTTGTTTTTTGCCCCTCCCCCCTTTTTATGTTTTTGTTGTGCTGTCAAATGGTGTTGCCTTTGGATGCCGTTGAAAACAAGCCAAATAGGCCGCAGATGAAGTTTTATTATAAGAGAGAGAGAAAAAAAGGCGACATATTTCAGCCACAACAGATGACTTACAGCCCTTTTATTTAAAGAGACAGAAGAAAAAAATCTATATATATCTAATTTATGAATATTCACAGTACTGTGTGTTCTACATTTCGGACTTTGCGTAGCTTTGACTGATTTTAAATGTTCAGTGACTTTGCTCACTAAATGTACATTGTGGAAAAATAATAGAAGAATCCCTAAATGTCCCGCTTAATAAACGATATTGTATTGTATAGGCTACAAGCGCATTCATCCCTTCTTGTTCGTGTGACTGAGAGGACACGAGGTCAATGGCTGACATTTGCTCTTTAAATCCGAAACGTGACGAACAAAACACACAGCGAGTCAGACGAGTCGCTGTCCGAGGTGCTGAAACAACCAACTTCCGCTTTCCCAAGACGTCTGACTAGATACTCACATCTAAAACTGTATGATTTAAGATGAATGTATACAAATCATATTAATTCTACAATGCAAGGCGCGGATGTTAGTAAAGTTTTGTTGCTGCTGCAAACGTGCAGCCATTACAGAAGCGTTTAGGAGCAGCAACCTGCCGCACAGCTCCGGGAACTGGCCCGTCTAAACGCAGCTCTCAGATCAGATTCACACCTGTCTGAAAACAAAACAAAAATGTGTCAATGGAGTAAGAATTACACCTGCAGGATGTTTTAAAGAAGATGATCAAGGAAAATAAAGTACTGATTTAATCTTTTAACAGATAAATAGATGCCATCTTGTATAGCTTTTTGGGAGACTTCCACCCACACTCTCCCTCTCTCTCTCACCTCTACCTCACTACCTCTTTTCCTTCCCACATGCACACACAGACACACACAATACACACACTTCATATCACTCCTTTCCTTCCCTTTTGAAACCATGTTCAAGGCCACACCTGAGCCAAGATGATCCAGCTGACCAATCATATCACAGCAAACAGGCTGAACTGTGCAAGAACTGTATTCATTTGTTTTATGAATCACATTTCATCATTATTAATATTATTTTCGAAGAATAATATATGTTTTTCCTCATGAAGATCTAGTTGTTGAAATTTGGAAATGTATTGAAGTGCACAAAGTTCTGAAACAGTTCAAAAGCTTTTGATGAGAGAATAATGTAAGTAATATGAGACACCCTGATGGTTCTGTGATTCATAATCCTTTATAGATGGTCTTCCTAATGAAAGTTACTGATGCTTTACAAACTGAAACAGGCACAGAGGAAAAGTTAAACCAGAAAGTTTGGAAAGGTTTCAGAAAATTGCCTCAAGATTTTAATTTTGTGACTCAAAATGACAAATTTCTAATTACAGTTTTCTTGCACCGTTTTTTTTTTTACTTTTTTGGTATCCTGGGTTAGAATTAGATTACACTCACAGCCGCATACATGCAGAAACCGGTATATAAATCATAAAACAAGCATCATGATTAAACATTTTTCTAAAACGCTTGTTCTTTAATAATTGCAAAACATATTTAGTTAACATGAACATGAATCCTACATACAAAAATGAAAATGCATATGTATTGTAGCAGGTAAAGTATAGATAAGGCTGTGAAAAGTTGTTTTTTCTATTGAAAAGCTTCATAATATTTATCATAGAAACATAAATTGAGGATGCTTTTGAAGAAAATATGTTTAAAAACACTTGAAATTTTGATATTTTCATGGACACATTAATGTGTTGCTTTTTCTAATTAAAATGAGCAAATATTTCAAGTAAAACGTGGTAAAACATGCCAGAGGAGCCAAATTGTGTTAATCCTAAGCTTGTTGAAACATATTAGCGCTCCACCGCAGTTCTGCGTCGCACACAAACAGATGAAAAAGTGCTTGTTCCACTGGGGGATTGGCGTGAACACCTGCAACACCTGCAGGGACATCCGAGACGTTCTCGTATGTAGACAGCTGGAAACGTGGCTGCATGCCTGAGCGTTGTGGATAACCGCTTTTCGAATTTCACCTTCATCTTGTGTGGAACAGTTGAGAACAAAGAGAGCTGCTGATCTGCTGCTGATGCCAATAACAGAGCTGCAAAAAAGCTGCCAGAAAAATCACAGAATTTTTATGGTCTGTTCAAAAAAATCGGCCTAATTGTTTCCCAAAATCTGCACAGAAATGATCCTACTAGATAATTGAAATGGCTATCAATTTGATTCATAGCAAACAACAACAAAGAAAACAAAAAGCCTTTTGTTTCACACAGTCAAATGAGCCTAATTAAATTACTTTTGTGTGCAAATGAAACATTACATTTTCAAAATGGCGATACCGTCTTTGTATTTTTATTTAAACCTTGAGTGGGCAGAGTGTTTGTACTTAATATGCCAAAACAAAGTGTAAATAACACTTTAATGCCAACAGTATTGCAAAAGACTTCTCACCCTAACAGGAGTTCTTATTATTGTTGTCTAACAATAAAATCTGAGTTCTCAATATTTAAAAAGAGCAGAACTTCTCTGAGGTCTGTACAACAGACTTGACAAACAGCTTCATTCTTGCCATTTTAGCACTAAAAAAGTTGCTGATTCACTAAAAAAAAACAACATAACAACTACCTTAAAATACTTGAAAGTCATTTGGGGTTGATTTGAAAGCTGCCCCGTGAATATCAAGACGACTCTGACATTTCAGCTCCTCTTGTTGTCGCGTATGTTTAATTACCTCTTCAGATTGTTGCAGACAAAATAAAAGCAGATAGCATGCAGATAAAATGTCATGTTTTCTCCCTTTTTATTGATATTATATTTGTCACCATGTAAACCAAAATAAAAGTGAACACATCACATGTATCAACAGGTAAATACCACCTTGTTTTTCTGATCTGCATAAAAAAAAATTGAAAAGAAATCAACCTCTCATAAGTCCAATGCAGAATTCTTATGCTTTTGCAACACAAACAAGTTTTGCAGCTACTTTTTCAGCTTTACTGCATTAATATTTTCCAACTTTGCACATAACAATACATATGAAAATAGATTATTTGTGCTGCGATTTGTTGCTAAAGGAAAAATAATGGAACTTTTGCTAATAAACTGGTGCTTTTACCTCGAAAGAACCTTTCATCAATTCTTCAGGGTAAACTCTGGAACATTTTAAGCAAAAGTTTACATTCAACACAACTGGTTTCATCTTTGTCATTGTTACCATTTATTATTATTACTCCTAGTATAAGGAAACTTTATTTAACCAGGAAGAACTGAATGGAATCCTTTTTTATAAGAGCGTTCTGACCAAAAAAAAAGAAGCAACAGAAACGCATGTTATGGAACATGTCAAAAACATGTCAACAGTTGAGACACAATACTAGTTTTTGGTGGCTTTGGTTTTTAACAATAGATTTAAACCTTTTTTAGGCGAGCAGCTCTCATAGTTTTAGTACATTTTGTAAATCCTAGCTAGACTGAGCAGCATATGTGAACACTGTTTCTCCTCTCTTAGTATGAGCCTTGGAGACAGACATTAGAAATACATTTAGAGAAGAAAGAATGTTTTTTTTTCCATGTATTTCTGAGTAATGTGGGTCTGCAGGTATGATGGAAGCAGACCAAGAATTGCCTTGTAAATATATGCCAGTGATTCAATCTGCAGGCATAGAAAGAAGGCCAACCTGAGTATATAGTGAAAAACTGTGAGTAAGTGCTTTAAAATTTAAAAGAAATCTTTATGCTCTATGGTAGACAGTGTCCAGAGCTTGTAGGCATTTAAAAGAGGAATGCAACTTTAAATGTTAACTTTTTTTACCACAACAATCACTATTCCTAAGTATTTATAATGATGCTATCGCAGATGATAGGTGGGAGAGTTTGTCAGTAGAAAAAAAAACATATAGTTGATCAGCAGCAAAAAACATATAGTTGATCTTGTCTGCTTTTTATAAAACTACTTTTAAATAATTTAAAAATCATTGTACAAAATTTGAAGTTGACATAAAGTTGATCTGCTGAGGAACTGAAGATGATGTCTCCATGTCGTCTGCATGAGAATGAAAAGCAGCCTTGTGTGACTTTGTGGTCAAGAGTGTTGATTTAAACAAATGGGAGTGGCTCCACAAGAGATTCCTACAGTACAGCTTTAAATACCTTAAAGAAAACTGGAAGCTATACCATCAGCTGGTACGGTCATCTGTCTGTTTGGTGATTTTAGAATTAACAGCTAGTTTATTCAAATTCTTCTATATTGACACGTTTTTGCTTCAGTATCGCATCTTAAAGAGGCGTTGCTGCTTGTCTTTTACTTATTCAATAGAGTCTTTTAACGCCTTTAGAGTTGGCGGGTCGTTTCCTAAAATCTGATTAAATCTCATACATGTTGTCAGAAGATCAAAAGTTTTTTCAGTTGATTATTTACAAGGAATTTAAAAACTATTGCTAAAATTCACTGTTTGGAAAAATGTTTGGAGCTGTTTAAAGCTGTAGAACACCCCCACCGCCCTTTAAAAAAGATGAAATAGGAGATTTCCACACAAGGAATTTGATTTGTAGTGAAAGAGAAGTTAAATAGATAGGTCAGTAGTTGTGCAGTAAAATCAGTAGCCAGCTTTAAGAAGTGTTTTAAGAAGGTTATCAGGACCTGCTGATTCTCTCTCATCTAGACTTATAAGAGCTTTGTGCACTGCTGAGACTGAGACCAATTTAAATGTGAGAGGCTGCAATAAAACAAAACCACCAGGACAGACGGAAGGAAAAGTTCCATGGACTGGATTAAACGTATCAAATAAGGAACCAGAGGCAATATAATGCTCATTAAAACACTTAAGGATTTGACTTTGTCATTGATTACCTAATAATACACGGAGGAGGTTTGGTTGTTAGTATCATTGTCAGCCAAGATTTTTATAGTCTTCAAAAACTTGAAGGTTTTTTTTAAGATTTTTGAAGTTTGATGAAGGAGATTATTTGTTTTGGCTTGTCTGATTCTGACTGAGTGCATTACGCAATTATCTGAGAAGAGGTTTGTTTTCCTTGCTTTTTCCCGTGCAAACAGGGAAACAATTCAAGATCATTTCCTTCTTCTTTCAGGGAGCCAAGGCCAGGTAACATGTTTGTAAGTCACTCAAGATTCCTTAACCAGGATTTTCATTCTATATCCTGTTTAAGTAGTGGCAGAGATTTATAATGACAAGCCTTTGCTACAAAAAAACATGACAGAAAGATGTGTTTTTCCATGCAAAATCTCAACTGTGTAATATTATTAGAAGTTATTCTATAAAAACTGTGCAGCTTTGAAAAGCAAGTCCAAGTTTGACCCTGTGTTTCTGCTCGGAGTTTCCATTAGTTTCTATACTTCATTCTTTAACTCGCTCCCTACTAAATCCAGTGTGTGGATGCATATTGTACTTTTTTCCAAGAGATTCTAGCAACTTTTAACTTTCCTTTTTGATTGCAAATGGGTTTAATACATTGATATGCATGAGGGGGGAAAAACTTTAGAAAAATGTGGCTATTTTTTGATAGATTCATTTTTTTTTCAAAGCTCTATAGTCCCTGTTATGGATGAAATTGCCGTAAGTGTGATTGTGAGTGTGAATGAGCCTTATTCAAAGCATTATTTTCATTCAAGCTGTTCCCAGGCAAACCTACAGGCAGTTCCGTCTGGGTCTGAAATCGAGCTCAGGGGCCCACTCACTCAATCTAATATCTAATGTGGCTGCAAGTTACAAAGGAAGGAAATGCATATGGAATGTTTGGGATTTATCTGCCGTTTCAATGGTCCAGACCTCTCTATTTCACTTTCCATAGATTTGATCCCAAATGAGCCCTGCTGACTTCATGGACCGCAGTAATGGCCACATTTTGTCAGCAAAGCGCGGAGGAATAACTTGCATTAGAAATAAAACCACCTGTGTCCTTTTTCCACTTAATAGCACTTTCACATATTGTAAAACCTCTTCTTCAGTTTTAAAAAACTTCTAATAAACCAGATGCATGAAAAAAAAAAAAAGTTATGCACTCTGTTGAGTCACCTTCAACTTTTGGTGTAACTGTTGCGTGGTGACCTAGATAATTTGCACTTGAATGGGAAGACAATGGGGCTGAGGAAGAATGCGCTGAGAGCATAACATGTGGCGCTCGCTTGTTAATAATGCATTTGTTTGCCAAACAAATAAATAGACGCGTAACACTGACAAACATCAGTCACAGCGCCGCCTCTGCGAGCAGACCCATCCCTGAAGAAAAGACAGAGAAAGTCTGTTTATTCCTGCTGCAGCCGCTTGCAATATCCATACTGCTGAAACACACAATTCCCAGAAGAAAATACAACTTCACCCCCCCCGACATGCACACAGATACACTGCACGCCACACACAGGCAGTGAGCAGGCATCCCCAGCTCATATGAGCCCCTCCTTGATGTGATGCTTCCAATACATCATCTGTCTACACATTAGATTCAGGCACAGCAAGCCAGGGAGATGGTTTACTGGACCCAACCACCTAACCAGTTTAACTGCATTCATTAGAGTCTGAAAAAAAAAACCTTCTCGCTGCACAACCAGCTGCAGTGGGGGACAAAGCACACACACTGTGTGGATTCTCTGGATGAGGGATAAACACAGTTACACACACTTTTGTGGTTCCGTGTTTTAGATGAAGCTTTTTTTTGCAGGTTTGTGTGTGTGTGTGGTGGGTGGGTGTGGGTTACTTAAACACACTGCAAGTCAGTATCTCAGATACTTCACCTACATAATGGATTTATGCAGATATATTTCTAAAAAAAAAAAAAAAAAAAAGAGTGGACTCTTTTACAATAACAGCAAAACCTACTTAATTACATATAATAATTTTTTAAAAAAAGGTTTATTAAAGCGCTCAATGGAGATTTCTTCTGCTCTGTTTTTCTACAGCTTTACTGTTCAGAAGATAACCAACATAACTAATAAGAAAATAACTGCATAACCAACAAAAAACATGCATTTGAATCCCAAAAAACGCTGAACTGCACAGACAGAAATTGTTCGTTCAGTGACATAAAATTTCCTCACAAAGAACCGAATTTAAATGAGTTAATCTGTCTGTGGAATGAAACTTTATCACCTTATAGTGTCTGATAGCATAATGTACGCATTGTCAGTTGTGGGCTCAGAAACAGGTGCACCTAATCCAATTAACACCTCACTAAACTGTATGCACATAATTCTCAACAAATCACCCTCATTAACAAATCAAACATACATAAACTTCTGTCTTTTGTGTTCTCACTGCAAGATAACAGCAAAATAAATGGGAAATATTACAACTGTCTCTGCAGCTACTGCAATAAATTTAAAGTCAGTATCCAATAAGCGATGACAAAGTGACTCAGTGTTTATTGTATATTTAAAAGCTGAGGCCAAGATGACAGCTAGGCTTCCTGGGGTCCTGAAAGTACTTAAAACACACAATCATTACACTCGCAATTATTCAAAGTTAACCACTAAAAGTTTTTATCAAAATAAAAACCAGAAGATGAGGAACAGCAACATACCCTTCTTGAATCACATGACACAACCTTACTCATTCAAGCAGATGATATGTTGATGTTGAAACCGAATATATTCTTAATCTCCTTTTTAAAACTGGTTTTACCCTTAATTTAACGAACCCCAACTAGAAGATTGTTCCAAAGTACAATTGACCTGAAGAATACAGTCCTCTTCATAGAGTCAGACTTTGGTAGGGGTAAAGTAATCTGTTGACCCCTGTAGTGTAATGTGAATTGATTTTTTAGTGGTAAATTATATTCTAAAAAAGAAATCTGGGAGTCTGAATGTTAATAATTGTATGGAAGAATATGAACATGTTAGCAGACATTCTCTGCTTAACCATCTGCAAGCAAGACGTTCATGCATCTCTACAACTGTAGCCCTTAAAGAGCAACCTAGAACCTAGAACCAGAACAATAATCTAAATGACATAAAACCAGTGCACATACAACACAACAAAACAGCTGTGGATTGAGAAACAGATCGCATTTATGTGTTATGGCAAAAGCGTATGAGACCAGAATTCACTGAGGCCAAACTGATACCGGAACGCACACACATACACAACCGTTGGACCAGACCAAGCACTTGGCCACTTGCTAACGTTTGCGCGCGGCATGTCAATTACACAACAGCAGAACTGAATCAAACATTCTGGAAAAGGCAGAACATTCACAAATTTCACGTGATTGTGTGAGTAAGAGAAGTCGTTTTATTAATCTTACTTTTTACATGTTCAAGTATATGAGATGGAATTGTGTGACTAATGTAGTATGTAATGGCCAGTAGAAATTCTGATTGGCTGGTTTTAAAATCTACTGGGCGCAATGGCTGCTGATCAGAAAAGTACATTTAGAGCCCTGGTCATTGAACACACCAGTGTTTTTTGTGGATGGTATGATCATTTTAAGACCCATAGCTTCTAGTTTTAAAGGTGGGATATGGAATATTTTCATTAAAAGCAATATTTTTAACAAAATAATGCTTCCACGGGGTGTTTATAGGGTTGTAGAATGAAAATACACTATTTACTTATAAAATATACATTTTGGCAGGCACGATTTTGTTTACATCTACCAGCCAATAGCTGGCAGAGCAGCGGGCACCATTCTGGGTTGCCAAATACTGTAAATAGTCCGTCACAGCGAGATTGGTGCTGTGGAGTCTGCAGGTCAAGCAGCTGGAAGCCCTGGGGATATGCAGTGATTATATACCTTATTTGCTTGCCATAGAGGTTTCCCAACATGTGAGAAGCAGGTTTTCTGTGGAAATGTTTTTATTAGCAGCTAGCTAACACGTGGCTGTAGCAGGTAGCTGAAGTGGGGCATCTTAGGGCTCCGTGTTCAACTTGAGGACACAACACGGAGGATTTTTATTTTTTTTTTGCTGCTTGTATAAGTGAGTCGTGCAGGATGGTGTGTGAGGAGGACAAAAGATCTTAGGAGGGGCTGCAGGAAGTTTTGGAGCTGCAGGACAACTGAGCTCTTTGCCACGGACTGAATTGATGACTGAGCTACAAACAGGTAGGAGCTGCTTTTATCAGAATCAGTGTGTAATCAGCGGAGCTGGAGAGCATGATTAGTGAGCTGAACTCATGATGATATTTTATTGTCTTGCTCGGATCAGGGATCAGAGGGGGTTTGTAAAATATTGGTCGACCTCAGCATCGGAGCACGCGCGCGGGGGTTTACGAGCCTGGCATCAACATGGCTGAAGGCTTTGTGCTGTGTTATGCTGTTCAAGTTCCATATACCACCTTTAAAGATACCGACCTAAAATATTTGTGTGTTGAAGTTTGGGGAACATACAGAGAAAACTGCAAATCCTCTAATAGTGAGAGGCACAGTGAGTAAAAAAAACATGTTTAAACTATGTGAAAGGTATAAACTTTATGGGAGCATAGAATGTGCTCTATGTGAATCAGAAGAATATTCCTGGTAAATTCTTCAAAAATCCTTCCAGTTAAACTGTGATTGTAAAAAAAAAAAAAAAAAGGCATCACAATGTGCAGTCATTAATTTAAAGTCCAACTTTATGTAACCTATTTACACTACTGAATTAAGTTTATACAGAAAGTTTGCATAAGCTGTTGACCTTATGCAGCTTTGTCCAGTTTACTTGCAGCAGGTTTGACAGAATTGTAAGAACATTTCATGGCCAGCATTTGAATCACTGAGAGACAAAATTGTTTCAGAAATCTGCAGTTTGATGGCACAAATCAGCTGCTGTCAATATCCTACACTTACTGTATCTTTCATAAGAAGAGGATTATGTATGAAAATCGTTGGAGATCCCTGATGAAGATCACTCTTATAGCTAAACATGTTGTACAACTCTTGTTTAATGTTTTGAAAACTATGTTTAAACCACATTTCATGAATGACAAAGCTAACAATTCCATAGAAAAGGTACTTAGGTGAACATATAGAACATTTCCCAACGTCTACCCAGAGAATAAGGAAAGCAGAGCTCTAAAGGATTTTCTCTCTTGTTTAACCAAAATTTCATTTTTGTGTGAAAACACTTCAGTTTGTTTAGAAAATTCCTTCTCTGCCACTCAATATAAAGCTGCCGAAAGTAATTCCACAACATTTCCAATCGATCCACGGGTTTTTTTTAATGGATTTTTCAAAAGCTAAAGGAGGTTGAAAATTATGGTGAAAACAAATCACTGATTTTACTAAAGCATTTTTTTTTACTTTTAATATGTTTACTCTTTTTCATGGAAAACTGCAAGTTCACTTGTCAAATATTCACTTAAAGGCAAAATCCTGAATATGAGCTTTTTTTCCTACGGTAGGAAGCCGGTAGATAATATTTCTTATTGTGAAAAATAACCTTTTATGATCATTAAGAACAAACTAAAGATTTGCAAATAGAAGCAGCATAAATATTTGAATACCTCACACGATAAATGAGACAATACTGGGAGAAAAGAGTAGCAATTAAGGCTTTTTATGCCCATCACAGGAATGCAGACTAGACTTCCATTAGTGGCAGTCAAAGTAAAACAAACAATGCAATTTTTTTTTTCTCTGCAGAAACAAAAGAACTGTGTATTGTTTAATGTTGTCCAGCATAGAGAGAGCTCTGATGCCAGAAGAAACTTTGAGCACTGTTGTGTTGCTTGTCATTGTTGGGGGGAAAAAAAGGGAGAGGGGGGCTAGGCTGGCTGCAGAATCATTTATAATTGCAGGTTCATGGAAATACAACAATATTGTAACCAGGAACAGTTTCCAGAAAAAGATCCTTGAAACGTGTGGACAACCTCAGCCATCATTATATTTTTTTCTCCCTAATAAGCGGCTGTCCTGGAGTCCTGCATGATGGTGCCGTGTTTCACAACAACACAAAAACAGCTCACAGTGTTAGCATATATACGCTGCCCCTGCCTGCACTTGGAAAAAAAAATGTTTCGGACATATTAAAAATTACAACGAAACGTTGTATTTTAGACCTTGAAGGGGAAAAAAGAAATATAACAGATTTTAAAACACTCCATCAATTGTTCATGTGCTTTTTTTTTTTTTTTTTTTTACTTTTTTCAAGAATCCTTTTATTAGCAGTTTGCAGGCCCTGACCTATAACTCCAGCTTCACAATAAAAAATATTGCTCAGTCCCCACTGGAATTATAAGTGACAAGAGAGGGGAAAAAAGGATGAATTTAAAGCATATCTCCATAAAGGTTTTATAGAGAAATGATACATTTTAAAAGGGTAAGTGTCACATCTTCTCAATTGACTCAAAGTGCATTCATTTATTATTTTTGTTCCAGACACATTTAAAAATTCCAGTATTGACAAACTGCAAGTTAATGCAGCTTAGATCAATGTCTCCATGGAAAAGGGAACGAACGTATGATGAACTAACGTAAACATGAAGACGAGGTTTGGTTCAGAGGCTGGATTGAGACCATGAACACTGGATGTTCACGTCTGCCTCAGGCGTGTGGTGGAGGACTGTGAGGAATGCTACAGGCGTGTTCAAGGGCATAAAAAAAAAAAAACCTGAAATAAATGTGAGTGAACATGAAGGTAGGTCTGGGATCAGTCTAATGTGGAAAAGATGAAAATGTACCCAACTGTAAATAATCACCCCATTTATACTGAGAGACTCGAGGATAGAGTCCATTCACGTTACAGACCAACTTGTTTTAAAAATCTATTCAAACATTAGAACCTTCTTTTATTTTAATAAAAGTAGTAGACTGGTCTGGACTTTAAGCAGCTCTTTAATTCTCTTGTTAATAAATCTGAAGTCTTAACAGGGATGGATAAGAATAAGGAATCAGAGGAATTTGTTCCTTGATGTCTGAGTCTGTAGTCAAAACATCGATTGGTTGCTTTGGATCTTCATAAGGTTAACATCTCACAGGGACGTGTTTGCTGGCAACACTTAAAGATAGAAAATTGTGAGAAAATGGCGAGTTGCTCATATTGATGACATATTGAAAAATCAGTCAATAACCTGAAAGAACTATGAAGATACCATGATCTGCAGCAAGGCTTCCAAAAGTACATAACTTAGGAAACCACCCCAAAGGGAACAGATTTAGACCAAAAACACAACAACAATTACAACAATAAACTTTTAAAGAATAAATTTAGCTCTACGCCTATTAGCTGCCGCTAGTCCAATAATATTTGCTTCTATCACAAATAATATCCTCCATAATTTCTCACTTATAGAGTCCAGTTTCTAGAAGACATTGAGTTACTGTACCACAGAAGAGGTTTTCCTACTTGGCTAAAAAATGTCTCTCAACAAAATATTAATAAAAATTTGTATATACACACAATATGTTGCTTCGTAACTGTTTTTGTGAAGTACTTGTTCATAGTGTTTCATCTAAATATTTAGCCGGGTTAAAACCCATGACCTTCTCGATGAAACTGCTACCGACTGCGCCACCGTGCAGCCCTGCAAAACAAACAAAAACAGAAATCTTCAATTATTCTGTTCCATGTCATACAAAGAGTTATATTTTATTCTGTCAAATTTCATCTTACATTTTGGTTGCAATTTACATGCCAGCTTTATATTTTTCCAGTCAGGGTACTTTCTTTAATTCCAGTTTTCCTGTTTAAACTACATCATTCAGCATTATGAAATGTTTGCTTTGGCTAGAAAATGAGCTTTCTTATTTAGTCCATGTGGTTAATAGCTAACAGAGTGAGCCTCTTGTTGGAGACACAGGCGTGCGTTGGCTCGGATCACATATTTAAAGTATGCGATCGAGCCGGTCCACTTCAGAGGAAACCTTGTGTTGAATCAATACTGGCATGCTGATGAGCAATGCTCAGGTGTTGCCAGAGGCACCATGATAATGGTCAGAGTATGTACTATCATTCCAGAAG
>SSNP01000018.1:2523516-2611016 GCA_006937955.1 Pachypanchax playfairii | reverse complement strand
TGAAACACATGGTTTGGAGGGTAAAAACACAAACTTCACATGTTGAAACATGTGTAATATGTATATGTTTCTGTATTCGCTTGTTCCTGTTCAGGGTCACGTGAGGGTAGCGTCTATCTCCAGCAGTCATTGAGTGAGGGGCGGAGTTACAGCCTGGACGGGTCGGCAGTCCATCACAGCTTTATACAACTGTTTTAAGATCTGGACAAAGATACAGTTAGACATTCCCAAAAATCTGCAGAATTTGCAGTTTAGTTTTAGCTAAACAAACAACAATAAAGACGATGCAGCAAAAACAGCTGTAAATCTGAGCAGGAAGGAAAGTTTTACCAGCTTTGGATCTCTTTGGATGCACAGGGTTGGAAGAGTAAACACAGTTAAGAGAGACAGTAAGAAAACAAGAGAGGAGAGTCAACTCCCCCTCATCACCCCTCCCTCACCCGTCTCCGTGGAATAACCGAGTCTATCATCACAAGCTCTGTCTCTGTCAACAACTGCCAATGCATCTTCAGACGATAAATCGTGATCAACGTGGAGAAATTTTTTACCAGGCAAGAGGCGAGGAAATAGAAACGCTTTTCTTCCTCTTTCCTTTTTTTTTTTTCTTTTCCAGAGGCATTGTGAATATTCTTTTGTGCTCAGCCTTCTTACTTCTCCCTTTTTATTTTTAAAGTTTTAGAGTGTTTTTAAATGCAAAAGTGGTGTTTTTTTCCCCTCCTCACTCCCTAAGTGCATTCTCATCCCCCCACCAAACACCCCACACTCCCCTCTCTCCCTTTTTTTCCCCCCTCTTTCACCCTTCGCTCTTTTAAACAGTTTTTGTCTCCCAGTTTCACCGGATCACAGCTCGCGTCCTGGCTGACACAATTAGTTTCTTTTTTGTGCCGTCTTTACTTCAGAGGTTTAAAAGAAAGCGGTTGTACCTTTCCTGTCCTTAGTGTGAATGTGCTTATAAAAAGGAACAAGCAGCTGCTAAAACAACACATCTGCATAAAGGAAAGAAAAAAAACACACTTCACACAGCTGTCAAACCTACGGACTCGCAGGACACGTGTAGACAGTCAAAACCTCTGCAGTGGCAGATATCTGTTATTCCTTGCGCGTGTTTTTAGATATTTCGAGCAGAAAACATGTCTTTCTTTAGTCCCTTCTTGTCTGAAAAAAATGGAGAGATGAGGAGTGACAATCCATCACAGACGAACCCTAAAACATGTTGTACATCAAAAGATGTGCCTGCTCTGTTCTGCAGGGGAACCTGAAGTTGTTTGGGTATAGGCAGGCAGAAGAAAGAACGATCAGCGTGCATCAGTTGGATTTAATTCTCACCAATCTAGATGTATTTTCATCTTAAAAGTAGTTGTTTTAATCTTTTTACCACATTTGCATGTTCTTTTTATGGGGTTGTCCTAGGTGTTCCTGCTTCTGTGTGATTTAATAATTCAGAAAAGTGCAGAAGAAGAAAGTGAGTCCTTGTGGCCCCTCATCGCAGCTTCAGGCAACTCTTCTTTTCTCGCAGATTGTACATCCTTTGCACCGACCACGCACGCATGTGTGTGTGTGTGTGCGATGCTATTTTTTAACCTCTGTGCTGCACAAGCTAACAGTCCGAACGGGAATCAAACAAGGAGATTATAAGAGCACGGCCAGACAGGGAGGAGGATCCACGGTTGTGGATTGAAAGAGTTGTCTGCGTCTTTTTGGGTTATATTGGCATGAAATGCCACTGCGTCAATTACCAGATGATTGAGAGCGGTCTGTGCGCGCGTGCTGCCATTCAGCAGGATGATGGGGGATGTAATGGATAAACAGTGATTATGCCGAGCCCTCCAGATTGAGAATGTTCATATTTAGAGTGTGACAGTGAGACAACAACAGCTGTATTACTGCCTGTCATTTATTCAATATGTATTTCACTGCTGCTTGACTCAGATTGCCTTATAAAAAGAGCTCTTTCTAGTGAAGATGTGGAGTCTTCAGAAGAATTCATTGCATTCTATTTAGTGTAATTAATTGTCTTTAATGATTTAATACTGTATTTAAAGAAAATGGCTTTAAGTTTGACTCGTTTCTAACAGTAAGCTAGAAAAGGAGGGTTTTCACCTTTCACCGCACCATCAGCGTCTCCCTCTGTTTCGGTCTCTGTCTCACCCCGATTTAACCCTCCTCCCCCTGCGTGGTTAAGTGATGGGTTGTGGCCTGGGCTTCTTCATTCAACAGACAGGCACATCATTAGGGAGCTGCTCCTGCCCCCGGGGGAGGGATGACAGTCCGTCACCGCCCTGAGGCTTACCTCACTTTGGGTAATAAAAATCAAAGTCATTTGAACAGAGTTGGATAAAATACTCCTAAATCCTTTGTATTTTCATTCCAGTTTTAAGTTTGCATTTAAAGGAGAAGTGAAAAAATAGTTAAATAAAAAGCTCAGAGCATTTTGAAGGGAAAGTGATTAATCATTGCATGATGACAGAAAAAAAATGGCATAAGTCATTGAGGTAATAACAATGAATAAGACCTTTAACATTATAAACCCTATTTAAAGGCTCGTTGTTTGAAAAAGAACAATAAATTCTAAGAACCTGAACTGCAGCACCACAGAAAACACATTTTAATCCTATAAATTATTTTTCCATTTGTACAATAACTCCAAGAACCAACAGGAGAGTCTGAAGCATAACATTGTCTACACCGGACATTTTGAAAGTGTGTAAACTGTGGCTTCATTCCATTTAAGCCTGTCACCATGATGTGACCTAACATGATCAAACATGGTGAGAGTGTATTCATGTGAAGCTTACGCACTCTGCTAGGTTGGTGGTCAAGAATGTGACTATTCCATGATTCCATCATACAGTTACATTTTGCTAACAGCAGGAAGCAGCGAATGTGGTGCAGTTAGGGATTTACATGGCTGAACTGTTGTAGAAACTTGTTGTTAATATATAGAATATGATGAAGTTAAAGGAGAGTGTTTTAGGGATATGAAAAATAGCCTGGAATTACCTGTTAGACTTGGATGGACGCATTATCACAGTTGTAGGTTTTCCAAATTTGCAGCAATCCAGCCATGTTCTAATTAGTTGTGTAGGTCAAACAGAATGCAGAAGCATGGTCGGTTCTGGGCATAGGCAGACTAAGCAATTGCCTAGGGCGCCCTCTGCTGGAGGGGGCACCAAATTCTCCTTTTTTTTTTAACAAACTGTTGGACACACCATTCATCTCATGTAAAGACCAAAATAAGTAATAATTAAATCTCTATCATCTCTACTGTTCATTTTAGTATAAATAAATATTTTTTGCAATGTAATCCAGTTATTGAGTTACGTTGTTTCTGTCTTGGGTGTAGGGGGCGCCAAAATCCTTTTTCGCCTAGGGCACCATGCCGCTCAGGGACGGCCCTGTGCAGAAGGGTCGTCATCCAATGGGTCTGGGTTTGTGATGACTTTCTGTTTCCTGTCTTTATGTCCTCCTTTATTTTCACTTGTCTTATTAGATATTTAGTTAAGGTTAAAGAGCTTTATTCATCCAAACACTTCTGTAGAAATTTTGTCTTCATCTTTTTAGTTTTTACCATATTTCACTACTGATAAGAGATCGATTTAGGAGACTGGTTTTTATAATTCTGCTATTCTTCCACAGACCTGCTTCTCATACTTTCACATCAGCACCATCTGACAGTGACGGGAGATGAACAGTTCTAGTTCTAATAATATTCTGTTAGCCTCTTGCTTTTTTTTTTTCTTCAGATTTTTCCTCTGTTTAGTGTGTGATCTTCCCGTTCATCTTTTACTAAGGATGAACTGTTTTGCTGGTGTAGCCTTCAATCACCGGTTTTCAATCATTTGTTTTTGCCTATTGGATAAGACTGCAGTCTGAACAGACGATGAGTTGTGATGCTGGAGAGATGCTCACTATCCTTTAATGTTTAACGTTGGAACAATCCATAAAAGAGTGAACATGACTCAATGACTTCCACCTGTCATTCAGGTTCCAACTTACTTTTACACACCTAGAAGTGTATGAAAGGAACATTAAACCAAAGTTTATGATTGTTTCTTTTTTAACCACATATTCAAAATCCTGATATTTTGTGTCAACTATTTTTCTCTCTACTGCTAACTACAACCTGTTTATTTATTAATTTGACTTTTCATTGTCCTTTGGTATTCAAACAGACTATGTTTTTCTTTTGGCAGTGATAAAAGCCCAGATTAAGAGTGGATGAGACAATGGGGACTAGATTGTGGCAAATTTGGAAAACCTCCTTCTGTGTGATGGCCATCCAGATGCTACTTTACTCAGAGACATCACCACAAAGGTGTTTCCTGCCATTTATCTGAGACACTTTCCTCTCTACATCCAACCACATACACCTGTATGATCACACCAAATCCCATGTCCTGAACTGGCCTCTCAGACCATGTGAGGATGAAGCTATACATGTTAAAATTCACACACTCTAGGTAGCCTGGGCATGGGGTCAAAGTGGTCAGTCCTACTTTGAAGCCCACATCACCAAGTGATGCTGATTGCTACCCTTCTCCCCTGGGACTTCAGTATGCTGCCATCACAATACAGTGGTCAACGGTTATATGCACGACCTCTGTGCCCAGCAGTTTTTTGCATTCAAGTGTTGTGTGCATTTATCCGTTGGTGGTCATTTTGACCGTAAACACTGGTAGCGATGTTTGGTATTGATAACAGATAATCAGAAATGTTGTAATCACGTAATTACATTATAGTAGGGTAAAAGAAAGTCATGATTCACCCACAAACAAACCAGAGAACAAAACACTCAAACAAATCAAGTTATACTTATAGAGCACATTCACTATGACACTGTAAGTAACAGAACAGATGTGCCAGACATGCGTGCGTGGACGCCAGGGCAGCCTAGTTCCAGGAACCTGACAGTGCATGAGAGAACACCAGAGGAGGCGTGCACAACAAAGCAACTAGTAAGAAATAGTGAGATTCAGTGAGATGCGTGCATGATACCTCAAAATGTTTTGTGCACATATATCCATTAGCACATATATAATATAATATATGCATATAATTTTATGGATTGTCTTTCACACGTGAACGTGCCCAGCAGTTTTGTTCATATAAGCGTGTTGTGCACGCCTGTCTGTCCGTCAGTCCGTCCATCCATCTTCTGAACCTGCTTCTTCCTGTTGAAGGTAGCAGGGAGCTGGTGCCTATCTCCAGCGGTCACTGGGCGAGAAGCATGAGAAACCCTGGACAGGCTGCCAGTCCATCACAGGGCCTAACCATTGTCCACTGTATAATAAACCCCCATGCCTGTGATAAAAGATGGATTATGGTTGAAATAATTGTGAACCTGTTAATATCTATTGTGGTTAATATGGACCCGAAGACCTTGTCAGAACCCTCCAAACATCATTCTTATTCTGGCTGATTTTTGATTTTGTGGCAGAGTCATTAGTCTGTGTGTAGGGGCCCTTACAACAACTAATTTGAGCAGTTTTCTATCAGGTTTTCGGAAATTCACTTGTAAAAATTCTAATAGAATTCAAAAAGAAGTACCATTTAAAAGATCGGGCAGAGAGACTTGGAAACAATAAAACCTCTGTTTCAATCAGTTTGTACTATAATTTAGACCCAAACAGTGTGATTCATTTTAGCTACTATAAAAATACTATTTGAATGGTGTCTGTGGATACTTAAATCTTTCTTAATGTAATCTGATCAATGTACTGCGCAGCAAAGTGGAACACAATTTTGAACAGATCACACACAGTTGAGAATAATACCATGAGTTTGACACTACATTCTCATGTTCTCCTGCACCAAAAGCAAAACCTCTGACAGTCGATTCATCACAGTTTGCTGTGTTCTATCAACTGCGAATCTCTTAATCATGAACACAACATAGAATAAATGTAGCCCCCTTTTTAACTGTGCGCTCATTTTGAATGCTTTATATCACAGAGAAACTAAATCCCGCTAAAACATTTTGTTGCACTCCATGTAACCGTCAGATTGTGCTCGGTGGTGGTAAAAGAGCAAATGCCCCCATTTAATGTGTCGAGATTCTTTTTGTGGCATTTTACCTTCTCCTGTTGTCTCGCCTTTCTTATTAACATGCACTTAAATTCCCTTTGTTCTCTCAAGTGCTCATTAAAGAATTCACTGCCTTCTGATGTCTATAGTTTTACATAATTAGAACCCAAGAGGGTTCCACATGTGCACTAAAGTTCTCCATTTGTTTTACTCTGCTAAAGGAGCAATTTGTTTAATTTCTCTGGAGTTTAACTTGCTGACTGTGATGGAAATGCACCTGGAAATTCTGCAGTCTGTCAGACCACCAGTGAGCACCAGTGAGGTTAGTGCTTGGGACTCTGGTCTTTTATTAAATAACGGTAGAAACATTACAGTTATTGTTTACACCCATGTATATGTTCTACCTTAAAGGGGACTGAGTGATAAGACTGAAAATAGCTGATGCATGGTTTTAAATAATGTACTTGGCAACTGAAAGCTATGCTTGTGCATGGAGGCTTCGACTGCATGTTGACTAGAAGCATGTTCCTTGTGTTTTCAGCCATTGTGCTAAGCTAAACGCTAACTAGCTGCTGTCTCCACGCAAATATTTGCCACAGATAAAAAGCTTTATTAAACCTCTGCCTAATCTTTAGTGGGCAGCTGAACATATTTATGTTGCAGCAATACAAGTAAAATAGTTAGATTTTATTTCATTTTTGGTGGGGGAGGGGGGACCATGTTTTAAAACGTTGATCATTAAGCTTCAACTACAGTACATGCTATTTTTCGTAAAATGGTCAAAAGATAACCGTAAATTCATCAAGTCTGACATTCTAAGAATGGAAAATGGGAGATCTGCACATCCCTCCCACAAGAGTCATTCATTTCTGAATCCAGTACAGCAGAATTTCATCTTGCTCAAGTTTTTTCACTTTTATTTCCTCTCGTTTTGCAGGATAAATGAAAGGAAAACTTTTGGCAATGTTTGTCATGCTGCCACTGATGCCAACTAGGGTGACATGGCTAGAAAAATCCTTAAAAGCCATGCCTGCCTGAGCATAACCTTTTTTTTCATTGTCAAGATGTTCCTGTCAAACATCCAAAGTACAAAAGACCTTATGTTCTTATTTCTTATATTACAGCCTATCAGGGCGAAAGGTCAACAGTACGTGCGACTGAGGAGAAGGGGTTACTGGGTGGGGTATTTGAGCTATGGAAAATGTTAGGTGTGGTAAGGCCTTGAAGTAATGTTCTAAAGCTATTGGCCCACTGAGGAAAACAAGAACAAATGACAGGAACAGATGGCTCTCTTTATTGTCCCCTGAAATGCAAACACTGACTATCTTTGCCTTGGTGGGTGGCACCATTATATATTTATTTTCTACCTCCTGTCCCCCTCACTATCTAATAGGACTTGTCTGGCACTCACTCATATTTAAGACTAAAAGGCCTAATGAAGGGCTGGAGCCAGACACTTATTCTTGGATGTTTAAGATTCAATGGGCAATGAAACAGAAGAAAGATGATAAGGGTACTTACACAGGTCCAAGCACCAAGACATCTGTAAGCAAATGATACAAGAGCACAACATCACAGCACGACCGATTTCCAGAGCCCAGTGTGGCCATTTTGTGAATTACCAAAACAATTCTATAGATATTACTTGTTATAAAAGTTTGGACACGTTTCCTCATTTAGTAGAATTCAATCTTATTCAGTTCAGCGAGAAAGTGTGACTGTATCTGTTATGGAGACAAAAGAAGCAGGTTTTTATCTGCTAAATGACTTGTGATAAAATCATAATTTTATGGTACCATAGTGCAAAGTTTATGGTTGTTGTTCTAAACCTAACCAGGGTTTCATTCCAAATCCATGTGCACAACACAATGATGAATTAGGAACCTTCAAGGTTTCTACAGGCTGTAGTATACTGAAAAAAATCTGAAAAAGGGTACGATCAATTCAAATCCGAAACGTTTACTCAAAGGAAATTAAAACTCTGGAACCTGGAGTGATGAGATCTGGATCATAACCACAATAAAGCAATTCTAGCGATGACAGCCTGAAGTGGGTTTCCTCTGCAGGGTGGATGGGCTCAGCCTTTAAAGGTAAAGCAGTAAAATCAATGCTTCACTGCATCAAAAAGAAATTGTTCAAGGATCTGATCAGGGTGCTGCTTGGTTGCCTACCTCTGGAGGTTTCCAAGCACATCCCACTGGGAGTAGACCCAGAATTCATTGGAAGGTCAGCCCTGTGTCTGACATGGAAACACTTTGGGATCTCTCAGGAACAGCTGAGGAGTGTTACTTGGGAACGGAGTGTCTGGGTTTCAATTAAGGATCCGTTAATTCACCAATCCAACTTGAATAAGCAGGAGAAGATGGACTGAGGTATGGATGGACTTCTTGTACAACTTCTTCTCATGCCATGCCTGCTGCCCATACTGTTTTGTTTCTGGGGTTTTGTTTTAGTTCTATTGTCTCATTCCTTCTATTGTTTTTGGTTAGTTGTTTTCTTAGGATTAGTTATGGGGTTCATTTTGGGTTAGGGTCTCCTCCTGTTCTCCTCTGAGTCCTCCCGTTCCTCTTATGGTCTGTTTCAATTCTCCCGGTTGTGTCTCTTCCTGTTTTGCTTTTATTTTGACATTGGTTGCATTTCCTGTTTCGCTCCTCTTGTGTCCTCACTTCCTGTTTTCTTCCTGTTCCTCCTTAGTTCAGTGTCCAGGTGTTTTGAGTTTAGTTATTTAGTTCAGTTTGTATTTAAATGGGTTTGAGTCAGTTCTTCTTTGTTCTGGGATTTTTTTTGTGCCTGGTTCCTGTTGTTCTCCATCAGTCTTCCCTAGCGTATGGATTATGTTTTTGTACTCAGATGTTTTTTGGATTTATTGGTCTCTGTTCATCACTCCCAGCCTATGTAAGTCTCACTGCTCCGCCAGTGTTTTTTCCCTTGTTTCTTTATTAAATATACCTCATCACTTCACATTGTCTGCTGCAGTTGGGTCCAACTACTAAAAACGCTTGAACATGACACATACAATGATGGCAGAATATCTCAAGCTACAGTAAGTCACCCATGTTGGCATCACCACTCCCAAGTAAGATCCCTTTAACAAAGAATTTCATTTTCAAGTCCTTTTAATGCGGCTTTGTAACCAAAGAGAAGAATCTCATTAGCTTGTGAGGACATTATGAAACGGATTCATTTCACAGGCATGGCACAAACCATTGGCCCAGAGTTGCAGTGCATTACCTTAGTAAGAACCGTAAGAGTGCAAAATCATGGAAGAGAGTGTTTAAATGATTTATAAAAAGTGATTTATTTAAGTTTTGTGCTTCAAAGTCTATTACTGATTGTGCCATCAATTATGGCTAAAACATGCTTTGACTGTTGAGCGTGATGTGGTTATGCTTAGGAGACACAAGAAAGAAGAAGCAAGCAAATATATTCAGACGGATACATTTATTCAGGAAAATTTGTGAAGTTATTTGTCAGAAGACGGACTTATCAACATTTCATCTTCATTAGGTTGAAAAACAGACAGTCAACCAATGGCAAGGTGACGAACTTGATTTTTTTCTTAGATGTCACATTTAGAGGGGGACTTTCTGGTTCCATAGATGAGTAATGGCAAGGTTGACATCATGCATCTTATTATTTAATGGTAAAAATAAACATATAGTTGCATGCTTAGAAGACCTGTTTTAGATTGTTTAGGCCTCCTTTGCTTTAAAGCACCAAAGTAAATTTTTTGTGAATGAACACTAATGGGGAATATGGGAAAATAACATTTCAGGGATCCTAATGTCAAAATACCATCATTCTATATCCAAAACTGCCAGAGAACAGTTTGAAAGTTTTATTTTCTTTCACTTTTAAAGTTTTTCAAACCTTCATGTTTTCTTTGCAATACAGTTCATTCTCTGCAGGGATTTCAGGCACGCATCCTTGAAATTATGTTTTGAGAATGTAAATGAAATGTTACAAAGAAATGCAAAACTGCTCAATTTTTTTAATTTTATTTCTTTAATTGATTGGAAAATCTGATAATAGATCCCTCAGTGTTACTTGAATTTCTGACATTAAATTTAACCTTGAAATGGCAAAGATTTAATCATATTTAAAATAAATATAAGTTTTTTATGAGCTTGACCTCTAACAGGATTAGTACTTTCCTCACAAACCTGCCTGAACAAATCCCGTGCATGTCTTCTGCCCTCTGGTGGAGAACCTCTGTACAAAAGCTGACATGAAATAGATTTTATATGCGTTTTCAGTATATAATCCAGATTAATAATTATGTGTAATGTATAATATGTAATTCATTTCAGTCTTTACCATGGATGGTTGTCATTGATATTTACATGGACAGTTTGGTATTGTTTACCTTCAATTTGCTTCTTTATTATTATTGGTATTGAGCCAGGTTGTGAGGCTTTGAAATAATGAAACATGACATTTAAAAGTTTGATATGTTGAGGGGAAATAAAATGTAGAATTATAACTCGAGAGACTTCAGCTAACTAGCTCCTGATGTTTCATTAGGACAATTTTATTTACATTTATCTTTTCCTGCCTCTGTATAGGCTCAAACACTATTTCTGGGTTTGATCCAGAAAAATGTGAGACTTTTGGTTGAAATAAACTTTTTGTTCAAACTAACCAAATGAAGACTAACTACTTCCTTCTAAAACAAGCGTCTCATTTGTTTTCTGGGTATTCCAAGCAAAAAACAGCTGACATGCATTGAGGACATTTGCTGCTGATTTCTGATTTTGTAAAATATCAAGTAACATCTGTTTGACTTTCCAGCACATTGTTAAATGGCATCAGAAGGGCACTTTATTCATTAGAGTGCAGTGCCAAAAAAATCTAACCTCATGCTTGTATTTGAATAGTTGGGGGGGATTGGCAGGTGTCTCAGCTATCATCAGGAGATACAGAACTGTCCTAGGTGTCTTGATGCAAGCTAGGGAGGACACTGGGTCCTTATTTTAATAATATATCTCAAAAAGAGACACAACTTGTCCAAAATCCAACATAAAATGTTCATAAAGTGTGTTTTAATACATCCAAACACATGCAAATTAGTCAAAATAAGCTAATTATTGTGACATTAAATAAGCAGAAGTAGAAAAGGAAAAACTAGAGTAATAATCCAAAACATCTGTAAGGTGCACCATTTTAGATATACAGTAAAACGATGAGAAATTATGTTTTTGTTGTTTTTATGCCTCAGTCTGGAAGTCTGTGTTGTTCATAAAGAAGCTCTTTTACAGGTTTGTGCTCTGCTGTCGGTTATTACAGCTATTATTTCTTGTACTGATGCAATATCCACCAGAAGCGAAACATGATTTAGGCTTTCATGAAGGCACTTTTTAAAGATTATTTCCTTTTCTGTTTCAGTCAGTGATGTGACACAGAAAAGGAGAGTGTTTTATCAGCTATTTGGAAACTTCCAGTTCTGGTTTCACTGCTCGGGTACAGTGAGCGTACAGTGGTATCATCTTTGAAAGATACTGTACTGAAACAATTACAAACAGCTTTGTTGAGGATTAGAGGGATTACTGGTTTAGGTGTTTCATTACAGAGTCTTTAGCAAGGATACCCTCCATTTGAATGCACTAGTACAAATGAATTATGTGCAATTGAAAAAAATAACACACATATTGACACTCCATATTGCACTGACTGAAATAATTTCCTCATTCGTCTTTCATACCCCCCAACTCGTTTCTCTTCATGTTCAGGAGTTTAACAGGACAGCCACACTTAGTGCATGTTATCCCATCATCTGTTATTTTTTTCCACTCCCCCCTTTTTATCTCCCATGCTCTTTTCTTGCCCTCACTCACTCTCTGATTTTGTCCCTCCCCCTCCTTTCTCATCATCTTGCTCTTTACTTTCTGACTGTAACAGTGGTGGCCGACCCGGTTTTGCTGGGTTCACTGCTCCTCTCGTTGATAATTCCCCTGTATTAACTGGCTGGAGTTATTACCCGTTATATGAGATGTCTATGTTGAGGGCGCTTTATGAGATCCTGGTCCCTGTGGATAAGATGATGGAGTTGGTGAGTGCTGTCATCCCCCAGCCGTATAATGGCATCAGTTGGGAAATACACAATGCCATGGATTATTGATAGAGCCATATCTGCACTTCTGCTGACAAACTCTTGGCTTGGGTTGGAAGGAACGCATAATCCCGCTCAATATCCCTGCTAATATGGCCGCCTCCTCTCAGTTACACCTCTGCTCTCTTCGGGCCACTTTTCCCCTCCCCTGTGACAAATGCACAAGCATTCACAATGATTCAAAAGGAGAGTGTGAAGATTTACTCTAACAATAGGCTCTCCCACACAACTTAAAATGAAACACAATGAGTAGTGCTGAGTAAATAGTGTCTTGCTGCTCCTGCTGCTACTCCCAACACTAAAAATATGATTGTGTTGGATGATGAGAGCAAAGGAGGGGATACTTATGCCAATTAATGTCTTGTCTTTTGTAGATAGCTCTTTGAATGACCTCAGTTTAGAAAAATAAAAGTTAGCCTGACTAAGTCTTAGTCAGAAAAATCTGATTGAACACCTCCTGGAGGGAGATTTCTAACTTTAAAAGACAAAAGTTCCTGACCACTCGATTCTTCTAAATCTCTACAGCTGCCTCACTTATGAAACTAGTTCATAAGTGCAGTATTATAGTTATTTTCAGTTCTGTTGGTTTATATCACATTACATCCGTTGCACACATACTACTGTAATTTATTGGTTAGTAATCTTGTTGCAACTATTTGAAAGTGCATAGAAATATATTATCAGTTTGAATGAATATTAATGCGTTGCAGCCCGTAGCCTGATGAAGACAGACATATTTAGACGCAGAGAGATTGAAAGGTTTGTTAATCAGTGTTTCCTAATGTTTTTAGATCTAAAATGTTTCATATTACAGGTTAATACTTCAGAAGTAACCACAAAGTCATGAAATGTGTGTGAAATGGCCTCTTTAAATAAAGGTAAATGGAAGTGGATTGCTGTTTCCTTAAAACAACACAAATCTCAGAAAATACAAGTCCTGTCCAAAACCTGCATATTACTGAAAATTTCACAATACACTGCAATTTGAGCATTATAATTTTATTATTATATTATTACCAAAGAAAGTGCTTCATCTGCATCATATGTAATGCAGATCGCTTCTTCTGCAACCACCATTAGTTCATGCAAATAACCAGAATTCTGTGTAAATTACTGTGTTATGTGAAACTGATGGTGATGTAAAGGGAAATGACAATGTTTGGATGAACCGATATGAAATCTTTTGTAAATTAAATTGTTTTAAATGTGCAGTGGAGCTGCTTCTATGGTGACTAGCCGTTAGCTTATCAATTTGACTAGCACTAATCACTACTTCTGCTAACTGCGGTTGTTCAAAGAGGTATTTAAAGCAGATCATTTATTAATTTCTCATAACCCATATACAGAACCCCACCTCAAAAGATCTGTACTATCACTTTAAAAGAAAAGGCATGAATAAAGATTTATGTCTTTATGGGACATATGGCATAAAACCTGAAGGATATAAGAACGTGACAAAAGAAGGATAACTCCTCTCATTAGCAGTCTGCCACCAGTCATAACAAGTAGCTAAGAAAGAAGGTAAACAATCCTGCTCACCATTTAAATAGAGTAATTCTCTTGGCTCTCATTACACGCCTCCTCCCTCCCTATTCCTCAATCTGTCTGATGTGCTGCGGTGGGACTCAACAGCGTTTAGTCGGCGTGAAGACCACAGGCTGCAATCTCAGTTATGGCCTTGATTTTCTATCCCAGATGCAACCATTATGCTCAGACATGTGGGATGAGGTTGTTGGTAGCGGGATGCGAGAGACAATGACTGATCAAACACAAGTGGCTGATGAAGGTAAAGGAGGATGCCATGGGTTCAGTAAAAAAAACCCGTCTTCTTGTCTGAGCATGCATATCAAAGCAAGAAACAAGTGCATTCTAATACCACCTCAAATGTATTTATTTGTTTCCGAAACTGCATGTAAATGACCCGGCAAAGAATTGGCCTTGGTTGCGCATCTCAAGCCTCATGTTACTTTTCAGACAAATATGAAATTACTATCACATTGAGGGAAATCAAAGTCTTGTTCTGCTGCAGTCCTCTGGGCAGCATTGTGCTGTATTGCTTTGGAAACAGGCCTAATTGGTATGTGTGGGCCAAACTCACCCCACTGCCTGAAACTAGCTGGCTTCATGTTCACAACAATTGGATTTGGAATAGCTGCCCCAGATTGTTTGTGTTTTGCAGTTGTGTGTGTGAGTGAGTGAGTGTGTGTATGACATCAAGAGTCCAAAGCTAATCCCAGTCTCTCCTCTGCCTATCATATTAGAATGCATGACTCTTGTAATTGCTTTAAGTCCATTGTTGTGAAAGAGCATCAACCGTGTATTTTTAAAAAATGGTGGGTGGTATGTGACTTCCTGAAGACGAAAAAAAAAAAATGCAAAGACTTGAGTTGAACAATTAGAGGCAGCCTCCATCTGACAGACCATATTTCTGCCTTTCAGCTCAGTGTATGGCCTGGCAATGCACCAGAAAGTACAGGGTGGAGAAAAAATGGAACATTAAGTCACCCATAATTTGCTTTCCGACAGTCAGAATGTGAAACAGACACATGACAGCTTGGTGATTCATCTAGTCTTTGCACAGTCTCTGCTTCCTCTATGATGATTGGCTCTGGCACAGGGCTCGCCTCCGCCATGCGAGCACAGGTACCTGGCTCAAAACCTGGGTCTCCCTTGCAAGTATTAACCTTAAGTTTCATATTAAATCACATATGCAGGGGAGTTTCTTCTTTGCATGTGTTGGCATTCTCTACTCTCAACAAAACCATGGTACAAGGGGGATATATTGTATGAACCCCTCCCCCCCTTGCTTGCCACTCACCTCTCATCTAAGGCTTTAAATGCACAACGTGTAAATAATTTGGGAAGCGTATTAACTCTTATTCTGTTGTTCAGCAAAACCCTAAGCACAGTTGCTAATGTGCACTGTGTGTGCACTGTGTTCAACCTCCAACATAGAGGTTTGCCGAATTAGCTTGCGCCAGTAAGTTTTTTCCTCCCCGAACGCACCATGGTGCAATATAGGGAGGAAGGGAATGTGATTACAAACAGTAAGGTATTGCCTCGGGCACAATTAAAAACTTTGCAGACGAGCATTCCTGTGATTGCAAACTGAATCAGGTGCAGTGTTGGTGGGGCAGGTTGCTTGTTAATTGGTTAATTACCGAGCAAGAAAGGCTTTGCTGTACAAGTATTAGCTGGGAAATCTGTTCTACATTGTCTGTCAGTCCCACATGTTAAAAAATAAAATAAAATAGAAAACTGTCACTGGGGAAGCCCCTCAACTAAAAATAAGCTCATCAGCAGTTTGGAGCTGTGTGGGCTGATTCTCATCATGATGGAAGAGCTTTCACAAACGGGCAGCTTGCTGCTCGCACACCGCAACGCTGTTCCTTCAAACTGACAAGCTGAGTAGATATCATAGCAGTTAAATTCGAAAAATATAGTTTCATCTTTGTACTTAGAGAAAAACAAATAAATCGTAAATTGTTGGTTTGTTTGTGTAGCCATTTTGAAATACTATCTGAAGCCATTTCCTGGTTATTATTAAACTGTTCTTTCCAAGAAATGAAATGTATGTATCTGGTTATCCGTGGACTGTGAAGTGCACAACACCAGTGACTTAACACCATGACTTGCAGGTGCATTGCTTCATTCAGCATGTTTCCGGCAAAGTCAAGGGAAAAAAAACAGCCCAGAGTATTGACACGCCACACGAACAGCACATGCACACACATGCGCACCTCGTACCTCTGAGGAAATGTTAGGATTTCTTAGTCAATGCCCTCGCCGACTCAAATCCTACAGGTCTTACTCAGAGCCAGTGTTCACTGTTGCTTGAGTAAATCAGAAGTGTTTTCTGTCTACAACTGCATTTGGTTTTGATTAAAGCAACGCCACGGGCTAAAAGCTGTCCACATTCCTTTATAAGCATGCTTTTCTGACCTTTCTGTTCAAGCAACTCTTCTTAGGACTGAGGACTTGACACAACATGACATGTTGCCAGGTCAGTAAACATGGTGTGGCTGGAGATGAAACAACAGCAGGCAGAAAGCAAATTGGAGATTTTTATGTACGCTTTGGTTCCCTTTTCATCCATTTTGTCCAGTCAATAATTTCAATAGGCACTTTGTAGTTTTATTAAATTGCATCTATCATAAAGGGATTGGAGAATTACTGAGCCAAAATCTGATTTTGGTTGCTAAAGTTGCTGTTTTTTGTGGGTTTTTTTTGTTAGTTTTTTTTCAGATTTCTAATTTTCAGTGGACTCTTGCCTCTTTTTCATACATCTGCTAACAAATTAATAGAAAATACCAGAGTTATTAATGTTTTTCACTTTGTCAAAGCATGTCAAATATGTCAACTCAATTTCCTGCACCTATTTGTTTAATATTTCACAATAAACAAGCAAAATATGCTGCTTTCTCACAGGTAACAAGGTTGTCAAAATAATAGTCAGTATTTCTTCTCAGATCTTTGATCAAAAAAGATTTCTGCACAGCATGAATGTTGTGTTCGTCCTTCAAGGTATTTTTCCATCAACCTGAAATGATTACCTGCAAATATTATGCACAAAAAAAACTAATATTATGTGATGTTATAGTCTATGTTTTAGTTTGATTTACTATGAAAATTATAAGGATTATATTATTATTTGTTTTATCAAACTTGTGCAAATAAATATCGGCAGAGTCATAGTCACAGTTAAGTATTTTGAATTAATAACTACAACAAAAATAACAAAAAGTGCATTTCAACTTGGACATGCTAAATGCAAAATAAAAGTATAAATAACATGATTCTAAATGTATTTTAGGAACAAAAAAGACATTTTAAAATGTTGTTCATTCGCATTCCTTAATCACCAGTTAAAGATATTTATCTTCTGCAACAAAACAACTGAATCACAGCCATGAAAATAATATGGCCCTTTATTAAGGAAAAGAAGGCAACAAAAAATAATTTTATTAATCTTCAAAATTACAAAAGTTTAGTTCTAAAGCTGAAGCTCTACAGTTTTATTCTAACCTACTGACACAAAATATAAAAGACAGGACGTGTGTATCAAAAGTTGCTCTGGGCTTTTTTCTTCCTTTTATGTTGTAAGGTCATCAAAATGTTTTATCCACTTTTTTTTTTTCATGTTAATTTACACAAAAATACAAAGAATTTTTAACAGCATATTTGCTTTGTATGGAATAATGATGGGTTTCATTTAGTTTTGAAGGCTGAAACTCAGCAGGGCTGCAAGAGCGGAGACAACAACTATGTTTGATGATTTTTTTGGTAGTTTTGAATCTCGTGTCTGTTATGGAAAAGTTGTAAACTACAATAAATGAATAATCTGTTTTGATGCAGACTATGATGATTATTAAATTTACAATCATGTTTGGGATCATTGTAAATATTTACCTAACAGAATGGTGTAATCTAATGGCTGTAGTAAGTTAAATAGCTAGTCTTACCAGTCCGCAAATTATACGACCATAGATCGATTGTGAAGGCTCCAAATTACGACTTGTGTGAGCACTTTCGATTGTGATAAACAATCTGTGTGAACGTTATCTGGGCTCCAGCAGACTAACTACCAATAGCGTATGCTATTCCCAGAATAGCTTGCGCGACATTTGCCTCTGTTCAGCTGAAAAAAAAAACAGAAATTGTGCAGCAATATGTCTCATTATAATATAATGGTTTAAAATGTAAAGATATGCATGCACATGCTGTAAAGTGGATTATTTTTTCATTCGATCATGTTAGTAAGAGGAAGGGTTAAGGTTAGGATTGCCGTTAGAGCTAGCATACGGAACATAGAATCATTTTTACAGATCACAAAATCGACCAATTTGGTTGTATTTCACTGGAGGTCAGTCTCGCTAGTCATGTGGCATTCTGAAAATCTCAACAGGTAGCATATTTCAACAGAACACTAGTTCGAGCAATGGTCATCTGAGACACGGTTGTGGAAAAGTTATTTTGTACTGCTTTAATAAAGAGTCAGATCTGTTGCTGTTTACACCATCCATCCATTTTCTGAACCTGCTTCTTCCTGTTCAGGGTTGCAGGGAGCTGATGACTATCTCTAGTGGTCACTGGGCAAGAGGTGGGGTCACACATGGACAGGTCGCCAGTCCATCGCAAGGCCACACCTAGACAAACAACCATTCACACACACTCTCACACCTAGGGACAATTTAGAGTCACCAATTAACCTCTTGCAGGTTTTTGGACTTTGGGAGGAAACTGGAGTCCCTGGAAAAAACCCACACATGCACGGGGAGAACACGCAAACTCCATGCAGAAAGGCTCCAGCCTGGAATCAAACCCAGGACTTTTTTGCAGCATGGCAACAGTTCTACCAACTTTTTATGTGAAAGGAATTTGCAGTTATTGTTGGTGTATCCGCTTCATGAAGACACGTCCCATGTCATAATAAAAAAGAAAGATGTGCAGAATGGTTGGTAAATGGACCCAGATGTGGGCAGGACAAATCAATGTTAGGATTATAAAGTAAACTATCTTTAATAAATGAAAACAAAAAGCTGACATCGCAGCAAAAACAACTTAGAGGCAACTGAAATTGACTTAAGAACCACAAGAAGCATGGAGACCCCCAAGGGCTGCATGGATGACTGTAAGAACTGACAATGAAATGACAAACCAAGGAGTATTTATACTGGAACAAGGTGATTACTGAACAAGGAGCGGCTGAGGAAGGAAATAACCAGACCGATTATGATTAGATGTGAAAGTATGAGCCGACTGAGCAACAGAGGAAAGTACAAGCAGAAAAATGGACGATAACAAAGACTAAAACTATGATCCCAACGGTGAGAACATCAAGATTTACAAATAAGGGGAGAGACCACGACAAAGCAAAGAACTCTGACAGGAAAATAACAAACCATAAATAGATAGTGACAACTCATAAATAATGAACTAGAAACAAACTAGAAAACAATCAAGCAAGACAAGCTGTATAAAAATTAAAATGACTAAAAGGCATTGACACACACAATGACTCAAAACCATAAAAAAAGACATCCTATAAGAATTCAGAGCTATGGAGGACTCTGAAAATCAAAAAAATTAAACCAAAGCTTGTGATTTGTTTCACCTACATGCAGCTGAGTAATTAAGATACAATCAGCTGGTTGGCTTTCATGTCACTTCAGTGTCGCTACACGAAGAGAAAAAACAATCAGAGTAAAACCAATGAAGACATGTTCTCTTTTGGGGGATCTCCCAAGTCCCAATGTTCTTCAAAGAACCATGAAACAAACTGATTTGGTTGTTTAGTGGCATGAATATCAACTCCTTAGTTTTGTTTTTGGTGCTTTAAAATAAAAAATACAAAAATTCCATTCTCAGCATCTGTTTTCAAAGTGTAAACAGCCTAAAAAAACCATCTGAAAACTGCAGCACTCAACAACAGATGTAATTAGAGTTCATTTGTCACTTGCTGGGAAACCTAGCAGACTGTTTAGCTTCAAGAAAACTAAGAAATCAATTATTTTCAAAATTTCAAGAGAATAAAAAACATTTATACAAAATGAGCTGAGTTTTTTCCATAAATTTGTTCCAACCTCAAAGCCCTTCTCTCACACAAATCCATATGCACAATAATAATTTACTTTTATTAATGTAAAACTTTACATACACATATAACAATATAAAAGATCATTACCACACAGTGTAACACCATATATGTCACAGTTGTTTAACAAATCCTTTGCATTTTTAAATAAGCTATTACTATTTCTGACCTGTAATTAGATTCTGTTACTTCTATGCTAAATTATTTATTCTTGTGTTTATTTTCTAGCATAAAATAATATCCCATGTTCTCCTAACACAAACAACTGCTTGTTTCTCGCACGTTTAAGTTGTGTGGCAAGTAAACACATTGTAAATGAAATTGCCTGTAAATGATCAAGTTACTTAGTGTAACATCTGTTTGCTGTGCTGTATTTACATCAGTCTGGTTAGATTTTGAAATTAGTCATACATTTTGGCTAAATGAGGCATGACAACGGATAATTAGTAGCTAGTAAATGGTAGCAGGAGTCTTATTGATTGTTGCTGGAGGGTAGCAGATTTATGCTGTGTGGTTTTTCTCTGTCCTCGTGTTTTTTTTTTTTTTTTCTTGTTTTAGGGTGTTAGCTAACCTAAAAAAACTGAAAATATAACCCATTCAACAAGCCAACATCTGTAATGCCTGCTCGTGCTTATTTTAGTCTTATTATTTAACTTTGAGATATGATATGATATTGCTTAAGAATTTTGACTTATTTCAGAAAAATGAGTGTAATAAAATTTCTGCTATCAGTTCTCCAGCTTGGCAGCATCATCCAAGAGCAGTTTATGGGATGCACAGGTACATCATGATGCTCACCACCCACACATCCCTCTTATCCACAGCCAGTTCAGGCTTGGAAGAAATGAAACTGCTTTAATATGCAGCTAAAGGAGATGGTTGAAAGATAGGAACGAGATGAGTACATAGGAATCTTAAATTCAATGGAAATCACTTTAAATACTTGCATAGATACATACATACCTAGACCAGAGGCAGCTTAGAGGTTCCCTGCAGTATCTTTGCTGTTCCTAGAACTGGGCTCTTTTGGACACAGACATTAGATGTTCCTGGAATCTGTTGGAGCCACTTTCCTTGTTTGAGGGTTAGCCTGACCAATCAGATCCTCCTGCATTATGTTCAAATGCAGAAGGGTCTGACACCGGAGCCGCGTCAAATTTTTAGACGGACTAATTACATATCACCTTTGTTGTGCGTCATCCTGAAAACACGGAACTAGCGTTTTCCACCCAGAGTACAACATTCAACATGGCGGACTCGGCTGTGGATGAAGTGTTTACTTCTGCGCTTTATGACACCTCGTATTCGCAAGTTTGTGACACAAAAGCGACAACTGTCATTAATATTTGTCTTTTCTCCTCCATTAAACATGGCTCTGTAGCTATCATTACAGCTCCGCTCGCTAAACCTCTTGTTTTTGTTCCACCTTGTGTGTATCCGCTTTAGCGTCACATGTGTTGCGTCACTTCCGGGTTTCTGTGATTGGTTCTCTCTCAACTGGCTAAGCCCGCCTTCGAAATTGAGAGACAGCGGTTCAGCTCCAGGCCCTCACGTCTTTGTAAAGTAATCTGTCAAAGACTTGGGCCTGGTTGATCAGGTAAGTTTGAGGGTCACAGCACTGAATATTTTGTTGACCACTGGTACTACTGAGGCCTTGATTTTCCACAACTACTCGATTTTCTCTTTCAGCTCTTGAGCTTCTTTTGTTCCTTCTTCTCAATATCACTATCACTTGGCTGGATTGATGATCACTACTGCCTTCGCCTGTATTTTGTTCAACCACTTGTATCCAGTTGGTTAGCCATCACATGCTACTTTATCTGGATGTTCCAGTACATAATTCCAGCCACTTGGTTTTGGCACTCCTTGTCTGCTTTGCCTACCTGCATCTTGTTATATATATATGCTGGACTGAGTCTTGATCTAGGGTCCTGTATGGTGAGGTAGAACCAGGCCTCTATTGCACTTGTGCTTAGGTCATGTGGTTGTGTCAGGTTGTGTCATGTCATGCTGTCCTTCAGTCCAGGCTTGTCTAACCACTGGGATTTGTTGACATAAATCACTTTCTCAATTTGCTGGTGGTTGTGTACGACTTAATCCTTCCATGACAGTTACGACTCCTTCTCTTCCATTTAAGTTTTACCTGCATTATAATATAGAATCATTGTTGTCAGGGAACTATGTTCAGTAATTTAAAGCTCATAAAGAGAAAAATGTCACGTGCAAATGAATACCATGTCACAGAACCTTATTGGCCATGTTAAAGTAAAGGTTAATAGTGGCTATCTTATCTTAGATAGTTCATGCAAAGGTTATTTTTTTCATCTTACACTGCCATCATTTCTATATTAAATGGTTATTTTATTAGAAATATTAAGAAATACCTGTGATTTTGGCCCCATGAGGCTCTGGAAGTGCTATATGTCCAATGCTGGTGGTGCTATTATTTCCTGTAATTATTCATAGAATTCCTTGTAAATGACTCTGTAATGCAACAATGATAGTGGTGTAGTGGTTTATACAGTAACATTAGCATGAACTGCAATGATATTCTGAAGATTTGAGCAGTAATCCACTTTCTTCTTTGATGCATTAATGTTAGCCATTAGTGCCCTTAGTCCTGTTGAATATAAATGGCTTTTTCCAAGAGGAACATGAGTCAAAATGGCCAATTTTTTTCTGTAAACTTATTAGGCTGCGCATTAGATCTGATACACCTGTTTCTATGAGCTCTACCTCTTTAATGGAGTTAGTACTATCCTTAAAGACTTGCTGTGTCCTGTCTTCTACAATCTAGTGAGAGATCTAATTACTACTTGTGGCAAGTAACAATTTATCAGAAAAAAATTTAATTAAATCTAATTTTAAAATTAACATATAAATAAAAAGTTTAAATACAAAGTAAATTATTTTCTATTGTTTCATTCGTTGGGTGTTAAGAGTTTATTTTACTCCCATTCAACGTCATAAAACAGACGTTACATCTCACGTGTCTAAAACGCTGTAAAGTTTGGTATTTTTGTAAATATGGCTGCAGCTGAGAAGACAGTGACTGGAATGCCTCCTAGTTTAAGGATTGAAGAACTAAACTTTGAATAAAATATAAACCACCAACATTTCCAGTTCAGTCCACTGTCTTGTTTTCGATCACTCCCTCCCCTCACACTTTCCTAATCATCATGTTACCACTACCACAAGTACAAAATCTTAAGCTTGAAATCACACAGCCCACACAGAGCGCTATCATCAGATAAAAGCACTGAATGATGTGAAGTAATTTACTGTGGCACTTGCTCATGCCGGCGCAGAGGGTTACATCATTGGCAGTATGAACCGATGCCTCGCAGCTAATATCCTGGAGATTGATAGGATATTTTCTCCATGTCTGTCTCAGCCTTTGCCGACTTCCCTTAACAATGCCAAGAGGGTATTGAGATTTGAACAAATCATGCTGTTGTTGTAGTATGATTTGACAAACATCCAAGAACATTGGGGCAGATTGATTCAGACTTGCATATTGTCCTGTGATTTTGGAGACTAAACGGAAAGTGCCAGGGGTGAAGTTGAGGCAGAAGGAGGTGGGGGGTTCTGAATGGGCAAACTGATCACGAAACATAGGAAAGACAGATGGTATAGCAAAAAAAAAAAAAAAAACGAGAGAAAAAAAATCATCAGACAACAAAAGCTAATAAGAGTGAGAAAACCCACATAAGAAGGAAAGAATGGCAAAGAATCCCCCTGGTGGAAAGTTGTGCACCACATTTCTCAGATCTCTCATCCAGAAAACATCTTCAAATATGGCAAGAAGATAAAGAAACTTCACTCTCCAAATGTTGGAAACTGTCGTTATAATGATGACAGCATGTTGTGGCTACCCACAGGGACCTCACAGGCTTCACAATTAAAACAGGAGATAAGATAAAAACTAATGATGCGACATAAAATGGCTTGAATAAAAAAAAAAAAAAAAAACTGTATCTATAGGTGTCACCATATTTATATCTGTGTTGGTTTAGGAGGTGGAAAAAGACACAGAGTGCACTGCAGTTATAAATCCATCCAGATTTAAAATTTGCAAAATGACACTTGCATTGTGAACACTTACTTCTAAGTTTATACCCAAAAAGGGCAAACTGTGTCATGCAATCAGAAGGAAGTGTCTCGGCTTTTACATGTTTAAAGTAAAGAGCATGTAGATTTAAAAAAAAATGGGAAGTCTTGAAATCCTTTTTCTCCAGAAAGTGAGCAGTTAAATAATTAATAAAACTTTTACCATGTCAGATGTTTGTGGTAATAAATGCACGACGGATTGTTTATTTAAGAATCAAGCGCCACCTGACACAGTCCCCAGCGGGCCATTTCGGCAACCAGGCCACCGGGAAAACTCCCGGTATTCCCAATTGTCAATCCGTGCCTGGGCGTCCATCTGCTAGCCTCCCTCGAGGCCAGTAAGCACTCCCAGCCGCCAGTACCTCCAAAGTTCGGCCCCTGCGTCGCCGAGAGCCAGTGGCATCCCCGAACTGAACTGGGTTGAATTGGACCATCATGTATTGAACTGAACTCTAGGGATAAACTGGACAGAATTGAATTGGGCTTCTCATCTCTTCCGAGCATTTATTCTGCGTAATCTGATGCTGCATCTTTTAGTTTTACCAACTGTGAGAACATGCTTGGAGATGAGCTATTGTTCTGCATGAGAATTAGGAGGTAAACATTATTAATAACATCTTGTAACACAAGGAGAGAGTAGACACCAACACATCCAAGGTCATAACCATTTATTGGCCTGCTCCACCTGTTAATGACCATGTTTGTATTCTGCTACAGTACATGCCCCTACATTTACTCCAACAGATGCATGTGTCTTTGCTTCTACTGAGAACCATTAGATTAATTTCATTCCTTGTATGCGTTTGTGTGTGTGTGTGAATATTATTGTGTTCAAATGCACATGAGAGCTAATTTGGATTTAAAATACTGAGCTACTGTGGGACTTTTAAAAAGATTTCTGTGCCGCAGCCCAGATCTTTCCTGTATATGTACTGTTTGTGGCTGCACGGCACTGATATTTGCATACTTGAAATATGAAATTGCTTTCAACATAATTGTACTCGTACGAAGTGGCATCTATGAAAGTGAGTGAAGAGGAAAGTAAATGGCATTCGACCAGCTCAATAAGACTTTCCATGTGCTGTACAATTTATTATAATATTTGGACGCATTAAGTTGATTACTTTTACATATTTATCATATGGAACACTGTACTGGTGCTAGCATGAGTCTGTGTGTTCTACAGAGGTATTATTCACCTCGGGCGTATTCCTGTTAAAGTAAAAAAAAAAAAGTAAGCTATGAGATATCTTGTCACAAGCACACACAGATGTGCACACACCTCAATGCTGACTGTGGAGATAAATAAATGAACATCCGTGGTCCCTTTCCACTCATAAAATATAACCCACAACCCCTCCCCAGGTTGTTGTGATTTGGAAACAGCTGTTGTTGTGGTTGATTCGCCCCTCTCTTCCAGATCATGTCCCCCCCTTGCTTCTCCCCAAGGAAGCTCAGGTAATATTTTTGCAGTTAGAAGGGGTGTTGCAGGAAAAAGGGAGGGGCGGGGGGGGGCAAAGCAGTGAGAAGTCTTATCTAGTTCTCTGTCAGAGCTCTAAAGCCCAAGGAGATGCTTTGAATAATGCAACACCTGTGCCCAATCACTGCACAGCCATGAACACATCCAGTCATATATGAGCGTTTGTACAGAAAGGGTCTTTCTGTGTTTAGGGAGGTAATACAACCCCTGTACAAGACAAAAAGAGGTTTGTCATGCAAGCTGTTTATATCTGTGTCTGAGTGGGGCCAAAACACTTGTTACTTTGATATTAAACTCTCATCTTCAACAATCTGCAGATGTATGCACTTTGTCATCTCCGGAGAAATCTGCATGAACAGCACATTTATAAATTATCCATTTGTAACAGTGTACATTCCTCCCTGCCTCTTTCTCCCTAATAGCTTCCTCATTTTGCATTTCATTTGCATTATTGTTAATCACCTATTATCCTCCATCCAACCCAAAATGTTTCGTTACAACTAAAAGGCTGTTATATTACTTACCCACTGAAATAATGTTTGGGTTTATTTCTTTGAACAAATAAACTCAAGACTGTACAGCGTTCCAGAAAACTAAAAGTAAAATACTTTCAAATGGTAATGTTGCAAATCAGATTTGTTATATAGATTTTTTGTTTTGATGTAGAAACTCCACTGGGCGGGCCACAAGCTCTTGCTCCGCCCCAGCCCCTCAGGCTCTAAGGAGTAAGATGATGGCGGATCAACACCTATATGTTTTAGCGGGTTGCAGTGCCAAGAAGATATTGTTATTAGCTTTCATTATTTACCAAAACATTTTGCTGTGAGAAAGACATGGATTAAGTTTGTTAGTTACGGCAACGTTACAAAATATGTATATATTTTATTTTTTTATTTATTAATTTCCTATATTAATCCTTCATGGGAAAATTTGTCTCTGCATTTGACCCATCAGCCATATTGAACAGCGCCCAGGGGGCAGTTGCTGGGTTCAGTATCTTGCCCAAGGATACTTCGACACTTAGCCTTATGCCGGGACACGGGATCAAGCTCCGGTTTCCCGATAAGAGGGTGACCTCCTTCCCAACAGACTACGGCCGCCCTGAGGCAGTGGCAGGTTCAGTAACTTGCCCAAGGATACTTCGACGTAGCTTGCTGGCACCGGGGATCGAATATGTAAAATTTTCAATATTATGCTTTTTAAATAATAAAGTAATACCATAATTAGAGCGCTAAACAACATGTTGTTTGACATAATTCCATAGGTGATTTATTTTTATTTTAAAAAGTTATTGATCTTTTTTCAATTTTCTTATGGTGCTGCAAACTTGTAGTACTTCTTTCCACTAGAGTGAGTATAAATCAGTTTTTGGCCGAGCTCCTGATCTGCTGCTCAAAGCTCACTCAGAGTGCGGGGGGGCAAGGTGGAAGGGGGTAGTTGGAAGGGGGAGCATTGTGAACTTGGGAGTAACATTTATTTCACCTATCAGCCTTTGCCCAAACAGAGCTTGTAGAGACTTTTCGGCTAAAGTTTTGCTAGTTAATTTGACAGAGAGCACGGAAGAAACCACTTCAAAGTGAGCAGTATTGTCACCCGAGTTAGCTTCTGCTAAAATAAAAGAGGGATGTTTTTTTTCCCACTTGGAGTTGAAAGCAGGGCATTGAATCTCTTGAAAGCTGCCACTCTGTGTGATGGAGTGAGGAATTATACAATTTTCTTCCACCCTGTGGTGGTTAGTGGAAGTGACCGGGTTGTGATTTGGCTCATTACTTTCACCTGGTGTTGAAAATAAAAGCCATTGTTTTCTACATAGTATACAGTTTCTTTAAATTTTGAAAACCCGCTAGTTATGAGAATTATTTTTTTGTCTCATCTGGTGCCCTGATATTTTTTATAATTATCCTACTCCTGCTAGTGTTTTAAAGAGGCCATTTCCCACAAATGTCATGACTTTGTGGTTATTTCTTAAGTATTAACCTGTAATACGAAACATTTTATATCTAAAAAACATTAGGAAACACTGATTAACAGAACTTTCAATCTCTCTGCATCAAAATTCAGCTGGTTTCTGCAGCAACTCATTAATATTCATTATTTGAATTTGCTGGACTCAGATTGGCTAACAAACTAGCCTATTAGAGCAAGGCTTCGTGTTTCCTGCCCCCCTGTGCATAGCAACAGCTCACGTACTCTCTTCCTGTTTGATACGTCTTATGCTACAGCTTTTAGCCAGCAGCATGCTAGGCGTGGTTTCAACCCCGGGAGCTGCCGAATACTAATGAACAAAGGAGTTGTGACGAAGCAGATACAGGCCGTTTAACCTTGAGTTTTATCGCCACCTGTGTAGTTTGAGAGATTAAAACTGAAAGAGAAGTTGTTGACCTGTTTTCACACCCATTATGAAGGTAAGAACACCTGTGGAGCTAAAATATTCGACAGAAACCTCAGAAAAACCATTTTTAATGGAAGGGCCTCTTTAATATTTGCTGTTATTGTGCTAAGCTAGGTTAACCATGCAGCTAACTTGTTACATCAACAAGCTTTTAAAAAAGGTGTTTTTAAAACCTGCCATACTGTCTCAATTAAATGTGCTTGATAGTTTATTTTTAGGCCATAGTGACAATAAAAAAGTAACATTTTCCACTCAAGGGTGAAACATATTCTGAAAATGTATGTTTGTTTAGCCGTATATTCAAATGCACACACGGCATTACTCATTAATCTAAGGTTTATGGTTATGGTTGGTGCAAAAATTGCATTGTCTTTCCCTAAATAAGTCATTTTGAATTCAGTACCCTGAATATGTTTATTACCATTGTCTATGGAATACGCTGCAGCTTTTTTAATAGCCTGCCCAGTGTGCGCTCATCAATCACGGAGCAAGAGCAGCCCTCCCGCTCTCTCCACAGTCACACGCTAACTGAGTTACGGGCTCTGAAACTAACTCCAAGTTTTGAAATGTGATAAAACTAATCGCATTTCTCCCAGTCAATATTCTTACAGATGTGAATCGATGACATTAATTACTGCATCTTATTATACATGCAAATGTGGTTTTTGGTCATCCTTTTTTATGAAAGAGGACTTGATAAACTACCAAGAGTGGTGGGGAAATTTGGGGAATAGTAGTGGGACTGCACACTTGGCTGGAGAATTATCAGAAAAACTCATTCTGCTCTGAAATTAAAACAGAAACAGGGCGATGCCTGAGAAATGACGCTTTTTCTCTCTTGGCTCTTCCAATTTATACATTGTTCCATATGACGTATTTTCTTTTTCGTTGCACCTTCTGTCCATTTCTTAAATAGATGCTGCCTCATATTTTTACTAAAGCACTTAATTAAGTGTATACACCAAGAGATTAGAGAATTACCGCAATGGATCAGAAAAGTTTAAACCCCCCACCAATTTAAATAGCAACCATTTTATGGGACATGAACAGGCCTGACGAGTCAGAGCTTCTAACTGAGACAGAACACTTCCCTATACAGACAAGTGACATTACTAAAGCCAGCGATCCATGACTAAAGCCACATAATTGTTTGCATTTCCCTTATTATTCACTCTTTACTACTAAGCAGCCATATGGAAAAGAAATTACACTCACTCAACGACATGTTATGAGATATGAAATATTGAGAAGCATTCAAATTACAGCCCAGTTCATTTAAGAGTTGCGAGAAAAGACATTCTTGTAACACGAGCGATGAGTAAAGGGGGAAAATTCCCCAGAGGGTTCCAGTATGTCTCTGCCATTTATCCTTGTTAAAATTTCAATAACACGAGTCTGTTGCACATTATACTTCTCAGTGTGCGCCCTAATACAAATGGGATGTGGGTGAGTTTGTTATTGCAGGTCCTTTGTCCTCATTAGGGAATATCACTAGACTTTATGACTCATTTTTAAAGTCTCATGCTTCAATCTTAGTTAACACGTAGTCAAGATATTGTGTTTGTTAACTTATTATTACTACTATTATCATCCTGTTTTTTTTGTTTGTTTGTTTTTTTTTACTTGATCCTGTTTTTAGCTATCTGAAGCTTTTTTCTCAACAAAAGAATTGTTTTGTGTTTGGGAAGTGCAAACATGGCAGAAAATATCTGTGTTAGTCTGGACAAGGTCTTACATGTTGTTCAAAATGTCTGCGAAGGGCCACAAAGTGGACCAGAGCTCAGGTGCTCTCCTGTTAACACCAGACGCGTATTTCTCCACACCGGTCCACAAAGCGCTTCTGCCCATGTGTTCGTTCAGAGCTATTTTTTTTTTGTCATAGATAAGTAAATAACATCGTAAAATAATTGAAGAGAGCTTGTTTTAATTACTCCTGCTTTTAATTTGACATCGTCCATCTTGACTTGTCACGTACTCTTCTCTCTCTCACTCTTTCCCCATTTGTGTTTAGACACCCAAAAACCCACCCCCCACCAGCACACTGTGTGTGTTGTATTTACTTTAATCTCTATAGTGTGTTTAGATTCACAAATATGATCACATTTGTCAATCACGGTATTTTATTTTGAAGTGGTGCGTTTATTTTCAAAATTGATCAGATTGTCTTGTGTGTGTCTTGGTGTGACCTTCTGCCAGAATTGACAAATAAAAGACCAGACGCTGAAATGATCACTTCACAGTGCAGGCAGGCCACTTCGCTTAGTAGCGCTCCACGTCTGGTGTGAACTAGATCATAGTAGGGATGTGCACATCGATATTAGATTGATACCTCCGATTCCAGCTTTTTATGTTTGGGAATCGATTATCCTATTAAAATATTAACATTTTAGTAATTTTAAGTCAATATGTAGTTTGTCATTAACTGGAAAATTGTATTACTCATGCTCAGTTGTTTGGAACTACTTCTTCTTCCGCCAAGGAAAGTGCGTAATGGTCAGATAAAAGCAGAAGGACGTAGAGTGTATTTTGAGTCATACTCTTTGTTTTTATTTAGAGAAATTTATTGAGTTCTGTTTTAGTTCAGGTTTTTTCCCTCTGGGTCATCTGCTTTTTTTCCCTTCAGTTCCTCAAAGTCTCAATCTGTCACACCAGCTTTTCATCTGTTAATCAACCAGCTGCACTCGCTTAGCAATCAGCCTCCTCACATAAATACTCCTTGTTTTTATCTCCTCTGTTTTGATTCCCCTGTAGCCAACACTCATTCCTCTGTGTTGTACTGGTCTCAGTTTTCCACAGTAATCTCCCTTTTAGTATTTTTTGAGTTTTTATTAACATTTTTGTTATGTTTGTAAATATGCATCTTGGATTCCACCACAGCTGTGTTTTGAAGCATAAACCTATAGGAAAAAAAGATGTATATGAATAAAAGATAAGGCATGTCTATCTCTACCTCTGTTGTTCAAAGGTGAAACCAAAATATCCTGTTTATGGGCGCTGTCGTGATTTATTTTTGGAATCAGAGTCTGTGCTCCAGAAACATGGAGCTAAAAGTTCTGCTTCCTCACCTGCACACAGTTTGTTTTAAAGCAAGAGATAATTAAATCTAGAAGGAAATCTGAATGTTTGACAGCTGTTGATTAGTAAAGTTCTTATCACACTGTCACATGTTCAAACACTCAAAAAATGAGGTGTATTTGTTTTCAGTCAGGACAAAGTCCCTTTCTTTTAAGTTAAGGGTGTGACATGAGACTCTTGTGAGGAAACTGGAGTTTCCAGAGAAAACCTGCACTGCAGGAGAAGAACATTCAAACTGCAAAAAGAAACCTTACATTTAAGATTATTTGCTCTAGGAAACAAAGTGTGATTACGCTGCCACAATCCCAGAAAGGGACAATTCTGTTGATCCAGTACACACTTTTAATGGACAAACAAATTAATTCTGGATTAAAAAAACAGAATGACTTCCAATAATGGCCCTATCATCCTGCTCTCTTTGGTTTAATTCTCTTTGATTAATTGATTAAAAACGTCTTTGGAAACAGTTTTTTTTTTTTTTTTCTGAGGAAATAATAATGGCTGCTAAAATGATGGAACGCCCACTCTATTGTCCTTTTTGTCTCATTTCGAGTGTGAGGCACATCATGGAAAGAGAATTTGTGCAATATTTTGAAAAATAACAATAAGAAAAACTAGAAGCTAATTATTTTGACATTATTTTTAAATCACTTTTATAAGAAAAACATACATTAATACAATTGAAAATTTAAAAAACATTTATTGATATTAAAATTATTTACAATTCAATATAATTTAATCAAAATAACCAGTGTAGCAGTATTCAGTATCTTACATTAGTATTTAGGAGTGATATCTAAAGTATAGCACAACATTCTGAATTCATCTTTAGCAGAGTCGTGAGCTGGCGAGTGGATAGGTTAAGAGGTTCCAAGCCACTGAAGGAGAGATGCGGGCTGCGATGGCTTGGAATGAGAGCGTCAGCCTGGCACTTGCCACGACTCGTGGTATTAATAAGACTGAGCTAAGATGAGCTCTGGGATGTGGGTGACTCAACATGTGCCGGTGCTGCTGATGGGCAAGTGCAAATGAAATTAATGGGTAAGGGAAATCAAGTGAGCGAGCCCAGAATCAAATTACCAATCCAGCCCTCGAACAAATTAGTTGGGTGCCAAAGTTGTAATTGATAGCAACTCTGGAGAATGCTATTGGATCAGACAATATGATCCAACATGCATCTCCTCTGATGTGATTTGCTGCTGTGCTGTTATGACTGAATATTACAGATGTTTAGATGATCCCCTACCCCATCGGAAAGCAAGGCCTCGTGGGATGAGTTTTCTTCTGACTGGCTTTGCAACAAATATTATAGATTTTTTTTTCTGAAAACAAAGACAATAATTAGTCTAGTCTTTATCCATAACTAAAGAGTAGCTGAAGCTCTACCTACGCAGGAGAAGAAAAAAGCAAAAAAAAAAGACTAAACCTCTGTCTGGGTAATATCAAAGCAGTGATACATTTAGTCTGACAGCTACAGCAGCTCTTGTGGTAGCATTTATTTGTTTGGCTCATAAATGTGTAAACTCTGATTTCTATTAAAGGCTCACTCAACCCCCACTCAGTTCTGCATGTGGCTTTAGATGTAAGCCTTCTTTCTTTCTGTTTTTTTTTTTTTTTTCCTTCACGGCGTCAGAGGGCTTTTATATAATGAACTGAGACGCTTTTAATAAAATATTATGATCAGCTAAAAATTGGTTTGAAATCAAACACTCCACAGTGGCTCAGCAAAACGCATATCTCAAGGCACATCGACACTGGCTGCATAAGAGATGAGAGATTTCTTCTTTTTTGTTTTTTTTTTTCATTTTTTTTTTTATAAATCTGCAAACCTTTTAAACCCTTTTAAACATCTTTTCTTTTTTTTTTTCAAATCCACTAAACTCAACATCTTTTTTTTTTTTTTTTATCACAACTGCTCTGCATATTCTTTTTTTAAGATGTGGGAAATATTTCACCAGCAGCTACCAGCTTCATGATTCATAAAACATTGCATACAATTGGAATTCCTATTGTCCCATAATGTGCAAAGACAACACAGAACTCATTTGAAGTTATTAATAATTGAATAAAAGACTGTTGCAATGCCATGTAATGCTGTCCTGTTTGCTCCTCTTACCTACTTTGCAGCCTCTCAGTATAACTGTATTAGAATAGAATCTAAATTTAAAAAGAAGAGAAAAACACTGTAAGGCAACAGGAGAATGATAACATTTGGTATTGTTTTCCCTTTATGATCCACACTCGCTAAGACTGGATTATTTGAAAAGTTCATGCTAATTAAACAGTGCACGCAGCATGGTACACAACCCCTGCAATCTATTTGGGTAAACCTCACAAACAAATGAATTCTGCGCACACAAACTAGCATATTTCCCTTACACACACACACATACACAAAACACACACAGCGGACACAAAAACACTCATCAACTCATCCGCCCTGTCATTCACACGTTGCACAGCATGGTTTTTCTTGTGACATTTTCCTGAGAAATGATCATTTCGTTTTTTGATGACTTAATTTGGTGTTTTGTAGTTGGATACTTTTTGTTATGTTTTGCTGTATGACTTGAACCTGCGTGTTTCCATACATGTTTACCTGGATGAGTGTGGGCGATATTGCACTCCTGCACTCGTGCAGCTCTGACTCTGTTTCAGCACAGACGTATCTGCTTTGAAGTCTGTTTACCAAGCTGAAGCCTTGCAGAGAACACCGGGACGGCTATCTGTGACGCTATCGACACTTGGCATGTAAACATTGACAATGACTCCATCATCACATCTCCTACCGATTTGCCCTTTATTACCTTCAGAGATGTTGGCTGCAGATACACTGCCCCCTCCCTGTTATCTCCCTTTTTGTTTTTGTTTATTTTAATCTTTCTATTCCTTTTATTCCACAACAAAATTCCTTTTGGGAAAACTGGATATTATTGTTATTTATAATACTGGAAAAAGGTTCATCTTTGTGATGGAGAAACCACAAATGATTTATGTTAAACATACTTGCACAAAATTAGTCAAATATTTAGTTTTTGCTAAAACTAATGAACAAGATCAAAATGTTCCAACAGGTAATTAATGAAATATTAATGAATTTTTTGCTTAATAGTATTGGGAATAAATGGTGTTGATTAGCAAGAGAAGCTTCAGACCAAACCAGAAACCTACTGTATATAAAATTATTAACTAGGTATACGTCTTCCGTTGTTTGAAAAAACAGCTACAGTATACCAATAACGGGCGCTGCCATGTTGAGTTGTTAGAGTCTGCACACAACAGATGCATGGCTGAAAGTCCCGCCTCCCACCTCATGGTGCGATTCTGCAATCATATAACTAATTACTGATGAATGTGCAAGGAAAGTATATTTTTGAAAATACAGCAGCAAAGTGAGAACTACAGGAATCAATGAATCAGCAACTACAACAAAATATAAGGTATATTTTTCATAAGTCCTGATAGTGTTGTTTCAGTTCACATGGAGGGAGCGGGAAGGGAATTAATACTAGAACCAGCCTCTAGGGGGTGCTAGTTCTTGCTAGTGATGTGCATATACAAATACGTGCAGATGGATGAAACACCCTATCATGTGCATCACAACATATATATTAAGCATTTGATATGTTACAATGTTTTTGGGATAGAAAATTTGAATTTCCCGTTTACGCGCCTTTCTGTATGACGAGTGCATGTCTCCATGTGTAGGATGTGTGCAGAAACTCATTTTCTCTCCCATGAACCAACAACATTCATTTTATTAACTGGTAATTTTAAATTAACCTTAGGTTAATTAGAGTGAGAGTGTGTTTGCATAAAAGGCTTCAGTCAGGTTCACCAGATCATGGTTGAGGGTAAAACATGTTTGTTTTTGAAGTGAAAAGGATCTGTTTTTTTTTTATTCCCATTTATTTTAACGAGGAAGTTCCCATTAAGATAAAACATCTCTTCCCAGCGGAACTGGTCAAAATGGCAGCAATAATAAGAACGAAAATGAATAGCGTTTAGTTAATTAATTTATTTATTTTTACATTTTCTTTATATTTTGTGAAAATGTCACTGCAGGTTCTGTAAGTTTATACATTTCCAATCAAACACATTTCCCCACAAATTCAAAAGAAAACAGTTTGTAAAATTGTTGAGGTAATTAAACCCCCATTTATGCCTTTTTTTTTTAAAATGAACTGATTTTGTAAACAAAAAGTAAATTTGTCTCTATACAGTAAATGAGTAAGAAATGACATACAATGCAAAACTTGACTAAAGTTCACTATTTGACCGCTTAGTTTAATTCGCATCTAAATAACAGCGTTTCAACCAGGTGTAGAAACTAACCTTTAACTTTATGTAAAAATATTCCTTTTGCTAAGAGCATAAAGTTATTTTACATCATGCCATCATCTATAATTACTGAATTAATGTCCTATTCTGACAGTTTTTGATTTTTGTCTGAATATTTCGTACAAAGAGCGAGGATTTATAGCTTCTCTTCTACCATGAACTTCACTAACCACTTGTCTCATGTCACTTCCTGAACCAATAATCCCACACTCAGTGCCGGCCTTGCTTATACACAGGGGTCTTATGAGAAACAATTTACTTTTTCAGCATAATTTGTCACCGGAGCGTGGCTGCTTCAGCGGGATGATATTAGCATATCATCCTGCTAACTCTTCCCTTTGTTATGACAGATAGCTTTCATAAGTCACTGGTAAAAAACCTTCAGCGGACGTTTGGGGTTTTACTGTCACACAGACTCCATCTGCTCAGTTTTGGTGGGGTTTTTATGCTGCGCCATCATTCACCTCCCACAAGCAATAAACGCTATCTCTCCACACCCTCTCGCTTTCTCCCCTGCACTCACTTTTTCTTCTGCTCGTGCACTTGCTTAGCTATTTTTTTTTTTTTAATATTCTCTTTCATGCATGGAAAAAACAACAGAGGAAGGAAGTATCAGGCAGTGTATTGGTAACCGTGAGAGGTTTGAGCGATCATCAGTGTTAAAGCTCCTGCCCTTATTCTCAGCTGTTTTGCATAAAACATAGACGCTGAGCGACACGGCGTGTGCCTCTTTAGAGATCGGAGATAACTTCAAAAGATCTGCCGAGGAATTCATTGTGATTAGACAGCATTACTCTATAAGACAGGAAAAAAAAAATAAGAGCTCAACTTTTGACTCCTTATATAGAGAAAATATACCAAAAAAAAGGTGGCGGCACACGAGGAGCACCCCGTGCAGCTGATGAATCCACAACATAATCTGTGTTAATTCTTCTCCTTTGATAGTGCTGAATTCACAGCACCTATTACAAATGTGTGCACGGCTGGCGGATTGATTTATGAACCTTCCCCTCGACAGACATTAGGGACGAGATACAATTGTTTTTCCCAAATCAAAATAAATGGGTCACACGAGGTTCTCATATTGTCAAATATTTTTTGCCGTAGAAAGCCAGCCCTGCAACACCGACTGCATAATTGAATCGTCTGAAAGCACAGTCGATTTAAAGCGATATGTTTGAGGAATGAGGAAACTGTCAAGTCATGCATCATAGTCAGCATTTCAGCTTCGGTTGAAGACAAGATTACTCGAGTCCATTTCAATCTCTTGTTTGCAAAAACAGATTCACGGCATGACAATTTTAACAGAAGACAAACCGACAGATTTGTTGTCAAATACGCATTTTTTTATTAAAAACTGAAACTCTTCAGAGAATATGAGAAATCGATTTTTGAATAAACACGGATGACAATTGACCGAGTAAAATGTTTGAAATGAGTAAAAGGATTTCTATGTCTGGGTCAAAAAAAAACATAACAAAACTCCAGTGGCCTCCTTTTATCAGAGGTTCTTTTTCAATTCTTGTCATGCCATCAATCTCTCAGTTTTTCTAATTTTCAGTTTTGTCATGTCCACTTTGTTCGATTAGAATCCACATAGAGTGTGACTATATCAATTTCTTCCACCTGAACCAATGAAATTACTTCCCTCAACTATTTGGTCTTAGCAGGATTTTATCGGAGAACCATTTCGGCTATGAAAAAAGCTCAACTTCATTAACAATTCAGGTGTTATCCATCACCAGACTTCATGTAGGAAGTGTGCTGGGGTGTTTTGATGAGAAATAAAGGCACCCCCCGGTATGTACAATATAGGAGACTCCAGCTTTGGAGCACAAGGTGAACTGAAGTGTTTTTAATCCAAGGACAAACCACCACATTTCATCACTCGGTACAATGTGTTCTCGGTCCAAAACATCTGGCATATAAATATAAAACAAGACTGAAAACAAGTTTTAAAAGGGTTTCTAATTAAAACTGTACATTTACAGCAGTCAATACTTGTAGCACTAACCATTGAAGTTGTTTAAATGTGTTAGTGGACACTGGTAAAAAAGAAAAACCTCAAACAACTCAGCATCAAGACAAACAGCAGACAATATAACCTTAAAAGGGATATGGATTGTCTGCCATTTGCTGGAGTCCCGGGAGTCTACATTTCATTGTCGAATCCTAAATTTATGTTTCCTTGTGGAAATTGATAAAAACAAATCATAAAAATTATACGACTGGGCTGTTTCTTCTTAAATCGCTGTTAAAGTGACTTGTAGTTTTTCTTTCTCCCTCCCTTTTTTGTTTCTCTCTCCCACTCAAACAAATCCACTACAGGAATATTTATTCCCCAAGCAGAGCGTGCATTTTATTTTGAAGCATAAAATTTTAACAAGTCTGTACAACGTGGTGTGCTCCTCCAGCAAACAGAGGGCACATTGTTTGTCAAAGGCTCGTTTTGTGCTTAAAATATGTCAAAATTTGAGGCTGGTGTGAAACTTTTTTTCATAAAATCTGAGAAGGGTGTGTTTCTCCTACACGTGTGTGTGTGTGTGTGTGTGTGTGTGTGTGTGTGTGTGTGTGTGTGTGTGTGTGTGTGTGTGTGTGTGTGTGTGTGTGTGTGTGTGTGTGTGTGGCTTCATCAGCTCTGAACCGTTCACTGTGATCTCAAGGATCATTTCTTAGGGTAACTCCAAAGGAATATTGAATTCTATATGATGAAAAAGATGGAGGTTGGAGTCAAAGTACAGTTTCAACACCTGTGCCAGACACAATTGTTCCTTGATCATTGTAAAAAGTGCTTTTATTAGTAATTTGTCGCCCCAGCAGCCATTAAAACTCCTTTAGAACTATGTAGAATCCTTGAAACTAGAAGTCCTCCACCAATGTATTTTCCTCATACACTGTGTGGGCTCAGGAGTAGCTGGTGGAGATGGCTGAATAGACCCCTGGACAGGTAACTTACAGTAAATACTTGTAGAAACACTTGTTGTTACTTGTTTTATATTTTTAATGTCTCTTTGTTTGCATGAAAGTCATTATAATAACCTTAAACCTGTGAAAGCTTGTGTCAAGACACCAAAGCAGGGCTTAATTTGAGTTGGATCCTGCCAGAACAAGATCCGGGAACTGTCTTATTTTGAAAGGGTGTGTTCCAGTAACTGTTTTTTAGGATCCATTAATGGAGCCAGTTGGGATAAACAGCGGCATCAAATTGCCAAAAAGGCAGTATAACTTACTTCTTCTGGGCTTATCATCACTTTCTCTAGCCCTGCTTGAAAGTTTACACGCTTGGTCTGGTCCAACTGTTGTGTATGTGTGTGCGTTCCGGTATCAGTTTGGCCTCAGTGATTTCTGGTCTCATAGCGCTATTTGCGTTCCAGTAACTTTTGATTTACAAATTAAGCACTGCACCAAAGTAAATATTTCTACAACTTTGTTTGGCTAAATATTCAACTGAAGTTAATACAGTGAGGTTCTGAGCCTGATACTGAGCCATGGAGTTACAAGTTAGAGATACACTCTGCCTTCACAGGGAGACCGAAGTCTCTGATTAGACAAGGAAGCACACAGAGGTCTAGACATGCCTAAACACCAACAAGTGGCCATTATGACCTTAGCCAACCAATGAAAAAAGACAATGTCTGGAGCCAGAACACAAACAGAAGAATTTAAAAATCCACAGATTTGGCATTGGATAACTTTCTTTAATAGGAGGGTGCAACTCACGAGAACGTAAAATTTAAATTGTGGAGAGTAAAACTGTTATCATGGATAACAACCATACATGCAACACTCACACCTATGACTAATTCAGAAAATCCATTTAACCCATTGAGCATATTTTGGGTCTGTGGGAGGAAACCAGACAGATGGGACATTAGGAGAACACAGAAATTTTGAAAGTCAAACCTGCAATCTTCTTACAAGGTAACAGTCCTAACTGACTGCTTCACTGTGCAGCTTTGCTCAAGAACCTCATTATGAATATGTGGAAAAATAGATATGAATGCATATTAATTGAGTTCATTCCCAGCTTTGCCTGATGGCAGTAAATGCCAATTTTAGTAGATTAATCAGGTAGTAATTGCTGGTGTTAATGTTTTTTTCCGAGGGATAAATGGACAGAACCAGGTAGACGTTTCGAGCCTTCAAATAAATCCGATGTGTCACTGAAATGAAAAACAGACCCTAAATTCTCCACGACAAACTGTTTTGCGAACAGCAACCACACTGAGTTGATTCAGTGCTTGACTGTATTGATTTGCTTTAGAGTAAGTGTTCATACTACATACTGCACATATTGACTGAGTCTTGACATATAATAATAAAAGGTTAGGTAGGAGGAGAGTTATGGCTTTAAAAGAGCTGCAGCAGTTCATGTCCAATGCAGTTTATCCTTTCAGTGGTCACTCTTCAGTTATATAATAGCCTCTATGACAACTGTGTAGTGGGATTACGGGACTGTGTCGAAAACATCTCTGTGAGCGTCTGTCTGTTGTGCTTTAGGTGTTTAACACATCTTTGTTATCTCTTGCTGTAGTACCACTTTGAGCTGATTTGATATGTTAAATTAATGTCGGTCTGTTCAGTAAAACTATCTGGCTGTTCAGCATGGTAATTAAACAATGAATAAAACTTTGACTCCATAACACCACGCATCACATTTGATAGAGCTTTTTGTCAAACTTCTGCACTTTTTAACAGTTTGTCTGCTGCAAACTCCCCAGGAAGAAAGTAGCTATTGGCTGTTCCAAAGGTCTCTAAAAGTCTCTAAATGATGTCCTGACCTACTTTTGTATAATTGGCGATGTCCATGTAATTGCCATGGACACTGTAGGAGAGGAATAATGTCATGGGTGGGAAAAGTGAGTAAATACCCTAAATATACCTAGAACTACAAATGTACTGTTACAATTTTTATGTCACGATTTTGATCTTCGTCTACTAGGGCATGGGACAGGTAGCTTCACACATACATGGTCAGGGCCATCACTGGGACTGCTTAGCAACCAAGCTTGTAGAAAATAATGCTCTCATGTAGTACTCTGAAATTTTTTTCATTAAACCAACTACAATTTTTTTTTTTTTTACGTGAGTTGGCATCATCAGATTTAGGTAATTACCAGCCATAAAACCTACTCAGAATTTTATTGTGTCATTTACTGTGGTACTGATGGTGTTTCTGTACAATAATTCTGTCTGTTCACAAGAGTTGATGTTGATTAAGGTAGAAGTAATGACATCTAGCTGCTGTAGGATGACCAGATCCAAACCAGCTGTGGGACAAAGAATAAGTCTGATTGGAACAATATGAGAAGTGTTAAACGCCAAAGGCTAATTTGAAACATTTACACAATACATTACGAGTGTTATGACAAAGGTTTTTTTTTTTTATCCTGTAAGAACTGAAATGTATTTGATCCAAATAAAACTTTTATAACTCAAATGCAAGGATTGACAAAGCCCAGGCACAGTGCTCCATTCTGTTGGTCTATCTCCTACTACATCCTTCCCCTCACCTGTGAACAAAATGCTTAGAGACTTCTGCTTCGCCACTTGAGGAAAGTACTCACTATCAACTTGAAGGAAGCATTATACCCTTTTCTAGTCGAACCATGGCCTCAGATTTTGAGAAGGTAACTGTCATCCCAGCTTCGTCACACTAAGCTCTGAACTGTCCCAGTGTATGTTAAAGGTACTGGCTCAAAAATGACAATAGAACTACATTGTCTTTAAAAAGCAGATGATATCCTGAGGTTCCCATACCAGACACCATCCTTGTCATGGCTACATCTTGAGATCCTGTCCATGAACACCACAACCGCACCTGATGGTTGAGTCTTTGCTCTAGGGGTTCATGCAGGTTCAGCTTGAAAAGTCTACAGGTAGCTAACTCCACATGGACTCACAATCTAAAAAAATAAAGCTGAGATTGGATGCATGAAGAGCTGGGTAAAAGGCAAACGTAGGTGCCTATACTGATTCCCAGTGAATAGTGATTCTTGGAATGTCACTGTGCTTGTAGATAAAGGAGGCAGAGCTGGTGAATGAGGTTGAGAGGTACGAACTAGGCATAGTTGGTGTCTCTAGGCACAGCTTAGTCCCTGGAACCTATCTCCTACTATGGAGAGGCTGAGGGTTAGAGAGCCCCTGTCTGAGTGTATCAATGTTGGAGTTCTCCCTGGTGAATGAGCGGGTCATCTCTCTTTGACTTTGAGTAGCAAGAGAGAAGGTTCTGACTGTTTTGGCTTATGCACCAAACAAGTTTGCATTGGTGTTGGCAACTAGTGCACTTGAACAATTATACAGAATGTTATGTTTAGCAATGAGTCTAGATTTTGCTATTGAATAATAGCATAAAAGTGAAGCAGAGAATGATATGCTGATTTCCACAAATTCAGGGTCGCGGCTTTATAGCGAAGGCAGTGAGTTGGTGTTGGGCAGGATTTGCCTCTGAAAAAGTAAAGCTTGTCATCATTGGAGGCCATCTCAGTGCAGACAGATATTGAAATGAAATTTTGAAATTAAAGGTGGTATATGGAACTTGAACAGAGTAACACAGCACAAAGCCTTTAGCCATCTGGGTGCCAGGCTTGGTGCCCGTCAAAATTAATATTTTATAATATTTTACTTTAAATATAATTTTTAAAGGAAATAGTGTATTATCATTCTACAACCCTCTAAACACCCCGTGGAGGCATTATTTTATGAAAAATATTGCTTTTTACAAAAATATTCCACATCCCACCTTTAATGTCAATTCTATATCTCCACAGTCTTGGGACTATACTCTATCCTCCAAGATGACAGGGCCCACCATAAGGTACTGAGAATTACAGTGGTAATTGTAAGTCTTTTATTGTTATATATATGTCCAAACTGTAATTTTTACAATAATCCAATAGATTTTTTTTACAGAATTTTGTGAACAAAGGATTAACAAATGTATAAATATGATATGAGATACAGTATGTCAGTTTGCATTGCAATGCACATTTTTAACACAGCAAAGCCATATCTAAAAATTGAACTATTTGACCTAACTTTATTCATAAGGAATGAGATAGATTTATGGGAGGTTTTAACACACAAAACTATAGCAAAACATGTCATTTTTTTGTGTGGAAACTTGACAAAATATACTTGCTGGCAGTGGCAAGGTGCAAAATCTACCTGGCTTGTCACTCTACCACCTGTATTTTTTTTGTTTTATGACACTTCAAAACATCTGGAGAGCTCTTTATGTTTTGACGCATCCGGAAGAAATTACCAATTTGCAAGGAAGACAGCTGTGGCATGAAGGCTCGTGGGAAGCGCCGGTGAATGCATTGCCAGTTTGACTCCCCAGATCATCTGGGGATATCTGAGATAAAGGAGGTGAACAAAAACACTCTCCTCTCTGTATAGCATCTGTTGCTGATGTCCCCATCAGTATGGCATCAAATATAGGAAGATACAATGGCAGATTTCCTATAAAAGTTGTCTGTTCACACTGAATGGGGCTATAGATGTGTGCAAAAACAGAAAGGCTAATGGAGAATGAGCATTTAGGTAACGTGTATGCTTTAAAACATTAGCGTTTTTAAGTAAGAATGCAAATGCTTAAACACAACACAGTATTTTTGTATGTAACAAAGAAACAAGGCGTAAAATATAAAGCACAATTCAAAATTGCCCAAGGACCATCACTGTTGACAAAGTTGTCATTATAAATGTTTTATGTCAAATCTGAGTACCATATTTGGAACATCTGTGTTATTGTGTTTAATGGACATCAGGTTTTTCTGCTTATGTTTATTTCATTTATCTAATCTTATGTTAATCCTATATGAGTTAAGAATGTCCCTCATGGAGTAATTAGTCATGGGGTCATAAGTGCCATAGGTGAAAAACTATTTTGGCACCCCCTACCGTCTGCAACAGAAACAACATAACTCAAACTGAATATGGTGCAGTAAATATTTATTTATACTAAAATAAATAATACAGACTATAAAAAGAACAGTGCAATAAAAAAAAAACACGCTCAAAACAATATTAACAGTAAACAATTACAAAGTAACAACAGATAAAATACTTTTACTTTATGACAGTAATAATAATGGGATTTGGTGCCCCCTCCAGCAGATGGCACCCTAGGCAATGGCCTGAGTGGCCTGTGCTCAGGGCCAGCCATGCATGGGATTCCACAGGGTTGTGTGCCTAGAACTGTACTTTAATAACATTAAACATTAACAAAACTGTCTCTACCCCGAATGCAAAGAAAATAATCTCCAGCCTTCTTTAGTGTAAACTGCCATTTATACAACAAACAAGTTACTCGGAAACTGCCAAATTATCAGTGTTAGCATTACTTTGAACTGTAAAACATTACATCACCCTATTCATAAAAAAGGAAAACATGAATAAGGTCAGTGGGAAACACTAGAAAGAGGAACAGGAGGAATTATTTTAAACATAATGCAGGGTGTGATCACTTGGGTATTATTTTTTTTTGTTCAGTCACACATCTCTAACCGTTAGCACTTTACCCTACATCAGGTTGTATTCCACAGCTGTGGTGTGAACGCTTTGTTTTTCTGTTTGAAAAGGTGTTGAGGGAAATTCAGTAATTCATGTTGTGTGAATAATTTTAAAAATGTAGTTATTACACAATGTGACTCAATAAAGGCATATTAAGATAATGTTTAAGTAATTTTCTGTTAGCTCAAATGCACTTGTGAATTTTATTAGAGGTAAATCAGTTCCTGGAAGAACTTTCAACATACAGTCATTTTGACTTACTGGTCTGAGAATATGGCTAGCAATCCACTCGTTAGTTGTTCAACACTTATATACTGAGAGAATCATTATTTTTCTAAGCAACATCTGATGCACAAGTCTGCTTGTGTTTTTATTAAAATATTAGGCTACTTATGACAAGTAAATATTTCTCGCACGTCAAATATAAGAAGTGGTTGGAGGGCAGCTGCATATGTGAAGTAATACCTCAGAATTGTCCCAAGTTTAAATTTTCAAGGTTGTGTATACGCCTGTTTGTATACATTTTGAATCCAGACCACGAGGCAAAGAAACAATTAAAACGGGCCTTTAATCACATCTGAGTCCATTCCCAAAATCTGTAAGTTCATAGGGCAAGGAACCAAGAGGTGGTGGCACTCAGTATTCATCAAACAGCTTTCCAATGTCTTCGACAACTCCTCCTCATTTGATCTACAAGTGCCCACGCGTCAGGGATTCAGAGAGCTCTTTAAGGTCTGGATAGTGTGTGTTATGCCAAACTGTTTGTGGTATGGAAGAAAAAAATATCTGCAGCCAAAGCAACTGCAGAAATATCTGACATTTCTGTAGAACATTTTGGGCAAAAACCAATTAATTGTAAATGACTTTTTTACTAATAGAGAGGTTTGTTTCAGTCTTTCAAACTGCCAAAATGTAAAACTATTTGTTACTTTGAACAAACTTAAAGAATGTCTTTTGTGGTCAAACTGTCACTACAGAGTGATCACTCTAAGTTAAGTTAGGTGAAGAATTACAGTATTTGTGTGTGTCGAAGCCTTTCGGTCTTTGATCAATCAATATGTTCAACAAGAATATCTATCATGTAGGACAACATTTACAAGGAACTGCTTTAAAAGTGGACACAGAAATGTAAAAACAAAAAAGACAACAATGTAATATAAAACACCATCATGGTATTGTTTAGCTTATTAGATTCCTACCAGGTCCTGTACAGACATGTGCATTTTGCAGTTGGATCAGTATTTTTAAACAAATAAAGAATTGTCATTAAATCTAGATACATTGTACTTTATTTCTTTGTGACAATAAGATCCAAGCCCATTTATTTAGAGAATATGCTGCAGGACCATTTGTTTGCTTTGTCATTTTGAATTGCGTTGAATTTTCCTGTCTTGGCTCAAAAGTCATATTACATCTCACTGTATCATAAAGATGGCCTGAATTGTACTGTCATATCATGTATTTGCTGTTGTATTTGCTGTGTTTTTTTTTTTTTATATATATACTGTATGTATATACACTCACCGGCCACTTTATTAGGTACACCTGTCCAACTGCTCGTTAACACTTAATTTCTAATCAGCCAATCACATGGCGGCAACTCAGTGCATTTAGGCATGTACACATGGTCAAGACAATCTCCTGCAGTTCAAACCGAGCATCAGTATGGGGAAGAAAGGTGATTTGAGTGACTTTGAACGTGGCATGGTTGTTGGTGCCAGAATGGCTGGTCTGAGTATTTCAGAAACTGCTGATCTACTGGGACATTCGGATGGTAGGGTCAGAATTTGGTGTCAACAACATGAAAGCATGGATCCATCCTGCCTTGTATCAACGGTTCAGGCTGATGGTGGTGGTGTAGTGGTGTGGGGAATATTTTCTTGGCACTCTTTGGGCCCCTTGGTACCAATTGAGCATCGTGACAACGCCACAGCCTACCTGAGTATTGTTGCTGACCATGTCCATCCCTTTATGACCACAATGTACCCAACTTCTGATGGCTACTTTCAGCAGGATAATGTGCCATGTCATAAAGCTGGAATCATCTCAGACTGGTTTCTTGAACATGACAATGAGTTCACTGTACTCAAATGGCCTCCACAGTCACCAGATCTCAATCCAATAGAGCATCTTTGGGATGTGGTGCAACGGGAGATTTGCATCATGGATGTGCAGCCGACAAATCTGCGCCAACTGTGTGATGCCATCATGTCAATATGGACCAAACTCTCTGAGGAATGCTTCCAGCACCTTGTTGAATCTATGCCACGAAGAATTGAGGCAGTTCTGAAGGCAAAAGGGGGTCCAACCCGTTACTAGCATGGTGTACCTAATAAAGTGGCAGGTGAGTGTATATATCAATGTATTGAAATGATCGAGCATTGGGTAATGGGTTTGAAATCAGGCTGGGACCTTTCTGCATGGAATTTGCAGGTTCTCACCAAGTACTTGAGTTTTCTCTGGAGACTTTGTTTTCATCTCCCAGTCCAAACTGAATCATTAGCTGCATCGTATCAGCCACAGCCTGAAGCATACAATCTGAACTATAACCTTTTAAAGCATCATAATAGGACTTCTATTGGTTACTTATTGACTGCCAACAACAGAGGTCTCATGTAAAAGACTTAGAAGGATTTTCTACTTAAACATGGTAAATGCACAAAAAACCAGATGTACAGTATGAAACACTGCACATGTTTAAATCCAAGCCCTTTTCCTTTGTACGTCCTAATTAATGAAGAGCTGAGCACACACGAGGGACACCAGTCATATCCTTGTGGCATGCCTCCATTTAAACATGCAAATAGATGCAAACATGCATGTGCAAATTCCACTAACTGCAAGGTCAAAAATAATTTCTACATGCAAAAAAAAGAGGAATTTGACAGGATATTTTTACATGGTCATTTGTCAGTTAAGAAGGTCTCAATCTCACATTATGTTTGGAATGCTGTCCTCTGGTTTTTCGCTCTCATTCCAAGCTCACAAGTAGTAAAGAAGGAGGAACAGGTCAGTGTGTGAAGCTATCAGTGCTGAGGCTTTTTAGCAGCACACACCTGAATATTTTTTTTAAATGGTCTGACATTAAAACAGAAGTGGTAGCTGTCCATCTCCAAATAGTTACACATTTCCTGAAAAATCTGTATCTAATCTGTTGTTAAACACCAATAACATGGCTCATACACACAATTACTGTAAATGAATACAGAGGTGCTACAGGCAAAGAGTGAAGCTGAGGTATTTTAAACTTTACACATGTTGATTGACAGATTCACTCAGGGATTTGGTAGGATGCTCTGAAACTGGAGTCAGCAGAATGCAACCCAACCCGTTCCATGCCATTTTGTCTTCTCCAAGTCATGCCGTTCATTAGTAAGAGAATTCTTTTCCACACAGCTGGCATGTTTCAGCTTGGGGTGGACCGCCACAGTTTTGATTGGTCTCCGGACTCCCTCTGAAATGCCCCATTTGGTGGGAAACCGGTGTTGCACTCCAAGACCAGTTGCAGCTCCGAGCACCGTTCCAATGGGAAAGCCCTCAGAAACTTCAAGAGGCTGACAAGCCAGTCTTTTTCATGGGCCAAAAAATCTTCAGTCTCTAAATACAGGCTCTATTTGCATTTCTCCGTTGTAATATTCTCTGAGGCTGAAATCAGTGTTAAAAGTGTTTTCTGCATCCCTTACATGCTTTAGTATGCACTCAGGCAATTGCAGACAACCAAATGTATTATTTGTTCATCATGTGTCTCTGTGAACTACCAACAATGTTTCCAGTTTATAAATCTCCTTAAGTGTTACCGGTGGAGCAGTACCCATAGAAATGTATGGACAAGTGATGAAGTTGGTGTGAAGCTGCAACCAGCTCAATATTAATACAAATCTTTGGAAAGGGTCCGACACCATGTTTTCCTCTTTACCTCCTTTGAACAGGAGGCTACAGATTCTTTGTGTCCCAAAGGTTGCAGTATAGGGTCTCCATGGTTGATGCTGATTTAATAAATCCAATAAAAGATTAATCAGATTTGGGTCTGAAGACTTTGGAGGCCACAGCAGCATTGTGGGTTCTTCTTTAAGCCTCAAGCTCTTAGCAGATTAATTATCCCAGGGTTGGCAGTCAACGTAAGGGAGAGGCATCAGAAAGCAACCCAATAAAGAATAATGTATGCACAAAAGCTTCAGTTTTATTGTTTTAGAAGTTACTTTTGTTCCACTAACATCTAAGAAGGTATATGTCCAGATTTTTTTTTACCTAAAATTGCTTCATTGCCATCAGCCTTGTGTGCTATTTTTGCTTTTTTGTATTTTGAGTAAATACAAAATGCAGTTTTTAAATTAAATGATTTAATCAATCTAAACCAGCAGCAACTCCAATCAAGCATTTGCAATAATTGGAAACAGGTTTTTTGATATCATTGTGGAGGAATTTTAGCCCACTCTTCTTTGCAAAAATACTTTAATTCTGTCATAAAGCTGATGTGGGATCTAAACAAATTTGCAGGAATCAAGCTGAACCAGGAACTTGAGGAACACAGTTTGCATAAATGTTTTTTTCTACAGATGCAGAAGTTTGTTCCTGATTTCTTTTTTGTGCTCTGTATTCTTTTCTTCCCTCATATTTTTTCTTTGAATGTTCTCCACCCTTTTCCTTGTCTCTCTGTCCTTGTCTCTCTCTTCTCCTTGTCTGTCAGTGAAGCTGCATTAGCAACAGAAATATATGTATGACAATAAAGGTAGAAAATTTAAAAAAAAAAATTCTACTTTTTAATCTTTTTACAATAAATACATATTTAAAGTGTAGTTTTTTTTGCCATATGAAAATCATTTCAAATCACATCAGTCCATAGTTTCCAAATCACACGTCCTACAAACTCTAAATTTGCCCTAGCTGTGAGTGAGGCTGTTTGTCTGCAGCCCAGTGAGGGACTGACAACCTGCCCCCTGCTTTTCACCCAACGACCACTAGAAACCGACACCAGCACCTCCCATAAGCCTGAGCAGGAACAAGCAGATCCAAAAAGCAGATGGATTGATGTCCAAAAGGGCACCAGGGACTTACCTTCCTGTCTCTCTTTGTATTTTGACAGGATTTATTTTTCTGTTCCCTCTAGGTCTTGTTTGCATTTACTCATCTACTTATAACGATGCTCACACACACACACCCACATTAACATATCATATTCACTGGATCCCTGTTTTCCCACCAGCAGCTTGTGGCCTAACAGGACGCTCCCTCAGACAGTGATGCAAATAGCTGCCCCAGCTGCCACCAATCAGAGACGATCCTCAGCAACCGCAAAACTGGTCTCGTCCCTCCGCCGCAGCCTGCAACTTCTTTCATTTCCTATTACAGCGGGTGGGAAAACACTGGTGGAGGCAAAAATAATGGGCCCTGCTTTAGATGTGAGGTTGAAGTAATCTAGGACAGGAATTAAACTTTCATCTCATCCAAACAGCATTTCAACGACTCGACTGATTCGTCTCTGTGCAACAGTGCCATTTGTAAACTCAGACATGAATTATTAAAGGCGGAGCTTTGCATATCTTTGAGATTAATCGGAAGGCTTTTTACATCTTGGTCTCTCAGGTTAGATCTGAGACCTAAAAAATTGTTGGAGCACAGAAGACTTTAGGTAGATAATAAAAATTTGATTTCCATTCATTTGAATTTAGAGGCTTAAAAAAAAAACGGTTAAAAGCTGATTATCATTATTTATGCAGAAACAATTGCTTTTGTTTGTGTTGACAAAAAACACACAAACACCAGAACAAAGAGCTCAAACTCTAAACTTCATTTTGTCATTATGGGATGGCAGCATAAGGCTCCAGTTATGGTTTCTGCTGTCTCTGCAGTTCCACCTGTATATATTACCTCGTGTATAGGAATTGCCAACAAAGAGACGATTGGAACCATATGCTACTCATTTATTGCTGTGTGTGTGTGTGTGTGTGTGTGTGTGTGTGTCTTTTCACAGCCACTTAGATCCTACCCCGTCATTTACATATTTGCATGCCAGACAAATAGTTGATTACATTGTTTGTCAACAGCAAACAGCCATCTTTTTTCTTCTTCTTCTTCTTCTTGGAAGGAATAAGACTGATGGGGAAACATGCTTACAGGAGTAAAACATTGTTCAGAAATGTATGATGCAGGTTTATGATTTAGTATAATGTGTTTTGTTGCATGAATGTTTAGTTTTATGGAGTTAGCAAGGTTCCAGTCCATTTGGACTCTACTCTGTTGTGCATTTAATCATGATTTTATCATCTGGGAAGTTAAAAAGTGACATTGTTGTTAATATAATAAAAACAAAGTGTGCATTAAAAGTTCCCCATTCCATTAAAAAAGTTTTTTAAAAAAAAGTCTGAAATGAGCTGTCATCTCGTTTTATAACATGAGAATATATCAAATTAAATTGCACAAATGAATATTTAACTATTTCACATAAGGTGGCCGTTAAATGTGTCTGAGGTTGTTTGTCCAATTTACATCAAACCCCAGCAGCAGGCTGGAGATCGGAATAATCACTGGCCAAATTCAGTTACTGACAATGACTCAGATCTTATATTTACTTTCTATTTTTTGACAAATGTTTCTTTTATTTTCATTGTTTAAAAAAATGAAGTTGCAACCATTGATTCATGTCTGATTAAAAATTGATTGGCACTTGTCAAGGATTTTGTAACTCAAAGTGCTGTCAGACCTCGGACAATTAACTGCAATGAAATTAGATGACTCTGCTTCTTCAGAAGGGTCGAGCAGGGCAGAACGTCTGCAACACCGAAGAGGGAGATAGAGAAAAATACGCTATTTATTAAAGAGGAAAGACGTTCACCCCAGTTTGACCTTCCTCAGCAGCAACTTGAAAAGCTCCGAAAACTAGTGATATAGATGTCGAAATGAAAAATGTATTGACAAAAACATAATTTACAGCAAATAGAGATCATCAAAATCTGATCATGTAGAAGCTGTTAAATCTGATATTATTGAAATTTTGACTCAAAGACATGGTGAAGTACAACGTGTCTGTGCAGAACTTCTTGGTTTGTCTACTTATATGCATATGAAAGCAGAAGTGCGCATCTTGTTCTAAAAGTGCTGTGTTTGTATGTGTCAGAGGGCACTCGCCTCCATCTGTTTCTACAGTCTGGTCACTGCTTGGGGCAAAGGGTCAGTCTGTGTGACAGGGGGAGGTGTCAGGTTATGACGAAGCGTTTATAGCTCAGAGAGGTCAGATGAGCTCAGGAAGATGAAGGTGGTCATGGTGGTTTTGATGGTGGGTAATGCTTCATGCCTGAAGGTCAGACTGTGAAACTGGTGCATGCAACTTTATGATTAATAAACTTGCTTCTGTCAAGGTCAATCACATGAGAATGAAAGCTTTGTTATTTGTAGAATGGCAGTTTAAGTGGTTCCATGAACAATTGGGTTTTGTTATTTTACCAAATTGGAACCCGTCAGTTTAATTTATGCAGAAAATATTTCTATTTTTAATGCATTTCTTTATTATTCAAACCCTTGGTAGAAAAAATGACATTAAAAAACATTTTTAATACTGAACTAAATCATTACATGAACTTAAGTCACGATTTTCATGTAAAAAATACTGTATTTTCTTTTTAGCTACATTAACAGATCATTAAAATAATGTTTTATTTCTCCTTAAAAGTCATTCTGTTAAAGGTAAATGTCTGATATAGACCTTCACTCGTTTAGTGTGTAATAGCATTAACAGTGAATTGAGAAAATAAATTCAATGGTTATTTTCAAATACACAATACTGGTGAAAAGTTTTAGAACACTCCCGTTTTTCCAATTTTGTTTATTGAAAATTATGTTGCTTAATGTGTCGTTGCACTCTGAAATTAAAACATTGTACAAATAAGCAATTGGAGATAAAAAAAAAAAAAAGAAATCATGGAATCAAATTTATAGACCAAAACTGTGGAGTAAGGTTACTGTCAAAAAGACGTATTATTCATCAACAATTTGTGCGTAACTAATAATTTGTAAACTCTTTCTGAGAAATCAGACACAGAATTTGTATAGTATCTGTTCTGAGATACAACTTAAACAGTTCGAACTTCAAGAATTCACAAAGTATAAATTTACAGTTGCTGCTTCTTCTTTATGAAACCAATAATTGGGGTTATTTGGTGAATGTGGTCATCTCTGAACTACGTCTTTTAGCTTCAAGGTGTCCAATTATTTTCATATCCTGCCACTTAACTCTGGAGAAAGTTTCCAGCTACATGACTGACTGCATATGCTATGGAGGAAGGAGAAAATAAAATCTAAGGAAGCAAAGTTATGGACCTTTTTGTCATCTACAAGCAGTATGTTCCAACATGACAACAGCTAACAATATTATTAAGAGGTATAAGTTAAATCGGACTTTAGCCAACTTCCCAGGAAGTGGACACAAGAGGAAACGCAACTCTTGGTAAGACGAATAGATCGAATCTTAAACTCAAAACTAAGAAAATCATCCAAAGCCATTCAAGCTCAACTCAAACATTCAAGAGCCCCATTGGTCTCAAGTTGAACCATAGTGGACTCGGTTGAAGGATGCTCTACTTTTAATAGAAAAAAACACAAAAAATCCAGACTGTATTTAAACTAAATGTAAGTTTCTGGGAGAATGTTCTTTGGACTAATCACAGAAAACTGAAACTTTTTGATCGGAGAAAATTGTGTTTTTTATTGTTTGTAGTGGACGGATTCGACAAAATTAGTTGCATTTTTGAATGTTTACTGTGGTTTTTTTTATGCTAGCACAGTGGACGACGGTTAAATGCACGACCTCGGTGCCCAGCAGTTTTATACATATAAGCGTGTTGTGCATGTAACCGTTGTCCACTGTAGTTTGACTGGAACTCAAGTGGGGATGTAAGGGGATGAGGCTGATCCAGACATACAATGACTCAGCTAATCAATGTTTATTTATCACCTGCATTGTTAAAACTGTATTTGCAATGCTAAAGTAGAGAGCATATAACTATCACTGTTGTCTCTCGTTTTTAATGTTTGCAGAACAAATACCAATCTGTTGAATTACTCTATAGCTCATTCTTTAAAATGTTTTAGAACACGCTTTCAAATTCCACTTTAAAATTACACCAAATTCGCACAGCTCAAAAGAAATGCTCAAAATCTAAGAGTAGTTAAGACTGCTTAAGACTTGTCATGTCTTTAGGTGTGTTTATGTGTGTGTGTACATGCATGGGTGCCTCTGTGGGCCAAGAGGCTTGGATGAGTGCATACAGAGTCATGTGCCCAGCAGCTCCCTGCAACAGCCTTAGACAGAGACAGCGCTGCTCTAATTAGCTGACCTGTCACCATCCACACCCACAGCTGTGCAGCACTCAGAGAGCAGGCCGAGCACAGACAGGGGCTGCAAAGTGGAGGGAGAGAGTCACCAGCAAAGGCACAGACACTGATGAAAACATCCAAGACTCCTGTCATTGCCTTCAGGACAAAAGATGCCTCCTGATGTTTTTTACCTGGGAGACCTGTGTGCAGCTTTACATGCAGCATCATTCAAAAGTCTTGAGCCAACCTGTCTATTCTTCAAACATGCTGCTCGAAAAAATTGATTCATGTAAACATGAACAGTATATAAAGCTAATTCTGAGTTTGTACAGTGCTAACAAACTGCAGGGTGAGTTCTCGGAGCGACCACCATGATTCATCAACCCGACCTGAACCCTCCTTGGTAAGTTTTATTCATTTCTTTATGTGGTGCACAGAAATAATTCTTCAGGTTTCCAAAAGGACATTTCAAGGTGCCTCTTTTGATGATGGCTGCCTTTAGTTCTGTTTTCTTTCAAGATGATCCAACACTGCTTCAATAAAACAATAAAAGGCTCAAGACTTCTGCATAGTCATTATCTTGATATCAGTAACTAAGACTTTTTTTATTCACCTTTTTCCAGAAATTTTATGGACCTTTTTTGACAATTGGAACACAATAGAAAGGTTTGAACATATCTGTGTAACTGAAATTGGCTTTAGAGTGGTTTCTTAAAAATAAAGCATTATACACAATAAAACAAGCATTTTTAAACAAGTTTATTTGAATGTAATTAAAATCAGTAATTGTATATATTTTGATATCTACCCTTACTAAATTTGAAGGTCTTCCCTTTTAAAAAAAATAATGGCTTGGTAGCCAGAAAAGGTAAACATTTGTAAAACAATCAAACTTCAATCAACCCTGAACAATAACAAGGAGGTATAGAAAATAGAATAATGAAAATTAGATTTTTTTTGTTAACGGCAGGGCCGGTTCTGGGCATAGGCGGACTACAGACTACAAATAAGTAATAATTAAATATCTATCTATCAGCTCTACTGTTCATTTTAGTATAATTAAATATTTTTGCAATGTAATCCAGTTATTGAGTTATGTTGTTTCTGTTCTGGGCAGTAGGGGGCGCCAAAATCCTTTTTCGCCTAGGGCACCATGCAGCTCAGGGCCGGCCCTGGTTAACGGTATTTGTTGTTGCATTTGTTTTCTGAAAAGTTCATAAAATGGGAGAAAATAGATTAAAACAATACATATGTAACATGAACCACTAATATCAATGGCGCATAAGACACAAGTATCATCCGAGACCTGGAACCAACTAGCTGTTTTTGGAGACCTGGAAATTTAAGTTATGTTGTTCTGATTGTTGGACACCTAGTAGGTCTTGGACTAGATGTTTTGTACTTTGTTTTTCAACCTGACTTCTAAACACAAACTTATACAGGGCAGAAAAATCCTTCGTCTTGTATCTGGTTCAATTTTCACTGGAGCTGATTACAGCAGATGACAATTCAGTAGGAAAGAGGAAATTCACCTTTAACTAAAGGAAGTGAGAGGATACGAGAAGAAAAGTAGATATATTATTAAAATTGAACCATTATTTTGTTATATTGCTGGATTATCAATTAATTGCAAAAATAAGGAATTTGGCCAAAAGCAATCTCATATTTTTAATGTGAGCACAAGCTAAATCCCAGACAAACACCAGTATTGATTTCTCTTTCAAATTCAGACCTTCACCTCACCTTTGTGCATCCACCACTCTGAAATATGCATTGTGAATCCGTGTTTTGCAGTGAGTTGCATGCCCCTTGCATTATACTTGAGTGATACAATTTGTACCATTTCAGAAGAAAATGAAGAAATCAATAATGTTGAGCTGGCAGCATAACTCATTCTCAAGGTTTGGGTAAAATGTATGGCTAATGAGGAAAAGATGTTAATGATATATAGTTTCAGTACACTTCAACCTAACTCGGAACCTTGCTGCCACCATTGTCAAACTTCAAAAAGCCAATAAAATGTCCCCAGAAATTGTATTTAATTGTATAATTGTAGATTTTTTCTTTTTGTTCTCTTTGTGTTACCTACATTGAACTATTTAAAGATTATGACAAAATAACACCTTCAGACCATACCAAATTTGGGTACCAGGCCATTAATGTTGGGTCTTATTCACTCTGAAATCTAATGTTTGATAAAAACCTATTTTTAATATGGCATTTATATACACTTATATATTCTGAAAATGCTGCAGATTTTTTTGGAAAGTTTATATTAAGCACATTATGGTGAATTTACTGAACCGGCAAAGCCATGTGTTGTTTACTGCCTTTTCCAACATGGCGATCAACTTTGCACACTGGCCAATGTAAAAAGCCTGGCATGTCCCCTCTAAAAATGTAACCTCATTGAGGATGAAAACTATGGAAAGCTAATATGGTATCTGTTATATCTTCCTGTCATGACTTCATGTTCTTCATAATGTCTTCTGTCATTCCTTTGATATGCTTTGAAGGTCAGTCTTTTTGCTCTAAAAAAAAAATCCTACTCTCAATGGATTGGCACTTCATTGATAAAAAAGCTGATTTTTAATTTAGTCTGCTGATTCTAGAGCTTAATGTACTTCAGATGCTCAAACAAAAAACTCATCCCAGTACTTGCAATTTAATAATAATTTTTCCATCTGTTATTGCTTAAGTTTATCTACAGGGAGGATTTGTAAAAAAGTGGAGCTCTTTTCAGCTGTTTAGCACATTTTCCAGCTCAACGTTATTTTCTTTACACTTTAATCAAAGGTCTTAAGTGGAATAGTTTCTGTCCTGCTTCCCTCATTCTGATAAAACAAAATCAATAAACACGGTTAAAAAAAACTTTTTTGGGGGAGGCCTTTTGACATTGTGAACAGTTTTAATAAAAGGAAAAAAACAACCACTGATGTTCTCTGAAATGGTTTTCTTGGATTAATATTAAAAGTCACCTCTAACTTTGATCTGGGTTCTTCTGAGACTTTTCAACATCAAGGAAACTACATCCTTTTTATTCCACATGTCAACTGCCACAATCTGCTTTTTTTAATCCAAGAATCATGTCTGTCAGGGTTGGAAATCTGCCTACTACTTTCTACTGAGCTATTGTCAAGTGTGCTTGAGAAATGAAACGCAGTGAAGAAAGTTTGCGCTGTGATTCTTTGTGGTGTTGCTTTATTCAAAGAATGCAAATAAAAATAACATCAGATGCAGAGAAATATTCCTGCAGGAGTGGAGACACTTCAGAGGCCATGATGCAAACGATACTTTAGCTTCTTTCACGAGGTCAGGTATTGTTTAACATTATTTGGGGTATATTTGTAATTCCTTTAAAACAACAAAAGTATTGAAAAGATGTAATTTCAATACTGATTATTAACCAGCATCATTTAATCAATGTTTATTAGTAAGTGAAGGTTGCGTTCAATATGTAGAATTTTAAATATTATGCTTTTTAAAAATAAAGTTAAACATAATTAAAAAGATAAACATGTGGGATTAATTTTTATTTTAAAAAGTTATTAATCTTTTTTAATTTTTTTGTCAGTGCAGCAAACTTGTAGTACTTTTTTCCACCACTAGAAATAGTATAAGCCAGTTTTTGGCCAAGCTTCTGATCTGACGCTCAAGGAGTGAGGAATAATACTCGTTTCTGCCACCTTGTGGTGGTTAGTGGTAGTGACGTGGTGTGATTTGGCTCATTACTGTCACCTGGTGTTAGAAATAAAAGCTATTGTTTTCTACATGTTATGCATTTAAACTTAAATACAAGCAATTTTAAGTATTTTTAGATGAATTTAAGATTCTTTACCACTTGGCAGGAATGTTAAATTGCTTTTACTTAAAAAGTACATATTTAATCCAATTCAATAATACTTTATTAATCCCCAAATTAGATTACATAATATGCTTTTGAATACTTTACTTCCTAATCCATTAAAAGCAAAAGTTATTGCACCAATAACTATATATGTTTGTATACCTTGAGGGTATATACATGTTTCACTGCAAAAAAAAAACAAAACAACAAAAAAAAATGTTTTTAAGTTGTGATCTATGATCAGCAGCAGTTAAATGATAACACTGTTTTTACATCCCTGACATTAAAGGAGAATTCTCACTTGCGATTCACTAGCTCTATATATCACCAGCTTGGTGCATCTTCATGATGAAGTGCTGTAATTTAGTTTGTTTTTGTAAGCATTTGCATCAACAATCCCGCAGCTCTCTTCGCCTGACATTCATTAAGGATACCTGAGTCAAAATGAGATGTACACGTCAAAAGAAGTCAACAATAGATGGAGTTAATGGTGCCCATAAAACAAAACATACCCCCTTATGGTGAATAGTGTTGTGAATTACTGAGTCTTCAAGTAAGTGTCAAAGATTTCATGGTCATAACATGATAAACACCACATTAAATTATCATTTACTTGTCAATGGAATTAAAGATTTGTTTAATTCTGTTTCAGCATCAAGGTGTGAGCTGGTGCATCGTAAAACTAGCTTCCACCACATCTGTAAATTTGTTGTTAAAATGTGGTTTGAATAGATGGACAGATTTATACACTTTCAATGTGTTTCCAAGCTGCTATTTCTGCTTTATTATCCATAGATTTGTTGAAACATGTATAACAGCTCTAGAAAAAAGTCGTCTTCTGACCTGCCTGATTAAAAACTGGGAGGATAAAGTGAAAAGCTGAGCTACGATAGTTTGTATTAATGGAAAGGGTCTTACAATCATCACAGTGAATGTTGACATCACCACAACTTCACATAAAAATCCGTCTTGATGAGCTCTTCATGTTTGGAACTTGATGGGTTGCACATATTGTGTAATGGAACCGTAAGAGTCTGCTATTTTTTTAGGATGCGCAAAACTTCCTCACCAAGTTTGTCGTGTTTTGTCATCATAGTTGTCCTGGGTGAAATATGGGGGCAGCCACATGATGGAAACATTGTTGACTGGTTTAGTTTAGTGATCTTTGAGATCACAGCTGCATCAGGATGAGACAGTTGTACCGTGTATGGGGTCAGACAGAGGTGCACTTGTGGGCAGGATTGTTCTGGGAGCAAGATGTAAAGAGTGTGGAAGAAGAACATATCAGGGACACTGAAAACATTAGGGGAAGACGTGTTTGTCAACGCAGTAGTGTCGTGATTGCATTCACACTAAAATTCACACTGCCAGGTTCTAAGGGGTTAGGGAGATGGCAGCAGAATCATCATCCTGCATGACGAAGACCTTACTCAAGCACAACAAAATGAATAGGAGTAGCCGATGGAAGACATGGATTCACTTTTTCAATCATGTGGCAACTGCTTTAAGTTCAAAAAAGTTTGTGATCTAAACATGGGGAACACATACTAAAGGTTTGGCTTTTTCTTTTTTTTTTTTTTTGCAACCAAAGCCTCTAGCTCTCCATGTTTTATCAAATATTTCAGCAAATGTCTTGTGGTTGATCCTTTCACAGTCAATGATGTCAATTTCCTCACTAGAAATTCTGTGGGGCTCTGCTGGCATCAGCCTTTGGCACCAGCAGCAGACTTATTTCAGTGAGAGAAAAAAAAATGTCTGGAACCGGTTCTTGATAGGCATGAACACCGTGGTGGGAAAAAAAAAAAAGCTGCTGCTGGAGCTCTACGCATCTAAAGATGTAGCCCTCAGGAGGTGGCAGAGACACATATCAGCCACTTTTAGTAATCTAGTCGCAAAAACACAAAAGCTAATATTGTTCACATGTAGAAAATGTGTGAATAAGCCAGTTCTCTATCCAAATTACAAAACCGGGATAGAGTGTGTTTCACTTAGCTATAGCGGAATGCTGAATCTTATCAATTGACAGTGTTGTATTTGAACTAAATGTTTGTTTCTGTGTGAACTATTTAAAACTATTTTAATGTCAATTGACTGATTATCTTGTGCTATTTTCCAACAAATGTACACTGAATCATAAAAGGAACAATAACAGCTTATTCTATCCACCCTCCGTCAAAGGAAACTCGAAGGGCCATGCTGGCATACATGCAGTGCACTATTCTTGTGTGAGCTGTTTCATATACAGGATGTGGAGGGGTTTTTTTCCCATCTCCTTGATGTTCCACAGACTCAAGCAACACACGGGAAAGGCAGGCAGGGAAGGAGATGTTGCTCTGGGCCTTACAAATGACCTAGATACTTGAGTATGAATTTCATTTGCCTCTATCACGGCATCTAAATGTACCTCTCCTTTCCTAATGCATCCATATGGCATTCACAGGACTGCAGCAGAAACAAAATAGCCCACAGGTGAGTTTTTTTTGGGGGGTCAGCATTTATTCGCTCACTCATTCACTTGCTCACTTGTTCATTCTTTCTCTTAGAATAAATGTGAAAGGAAGGAGGGTGTGACAGACAACTGTGTTTCTAATCAAGCAAAACAGATCTGCTCAGTGGGTTTCCCAATGTTTCCCAATAAGGTAGATTTGGCTGTAAGCAGGAAAAGTTAGATGCTTGCTATTCTGCTCCAGGACTGAACATTTCCCTTCATGTAATGCAGAGGTTACAGGTGTTAACTGCAGCCAATGGAGCTATTGATTAACCGGAAAGGCAGTTTGGCGAGCCTTCTTAGACCACAAAGTGGCTGATCAGGATTCTGGAGCAGACAGTTCCAAACAGTTTCGCACTGAGCATGGAAGGAGATGTGAAAAAAAAAAAAAAAATGGTGATGACTGAGGTGGAGAAGAATAGCAAGAGATCAAGGTGGTGGAGGCGGTGTGTTGGTGGGGAAAGAGATATGACACACTGCGCAATGATGGAGTGAAGATGAAAGTGTGGAGGGAGAAGAAGTGAGGAGAGAGCGGGAGAGGGATGAATTGTGAGGCGAAAAAAGAGAAAGATGTGAACTGAAGGCCAAGCAGGGTGGGTTATCACATTTGAACTGCGAGACATGAATCTCAATCCATCAATAAACGCTGCATTTTGTTAAAAATTACTGCTGCTACTGTTCCTAATGGATGGTGTGCTGCTGAACGCGTCACTTCTACACTTCCTATGAATTACCAGAGAGAACGAGACTCAAAACACAAAGAGATCCAGATCAAGGTCAGTGAGCACATAAAAAGGTAGTAGTGACCTCACTTTCTATACGCATGCCACATCTAAGTGCACTCAGGGTTTGATAACAAGAAACTATTATATTTTCAATCACTTGTCACATGGCTTGTTCTAGCCTTGTGTTCTGAGCGTAGTTATGCTTATGCCATGATTTGTACTGTGGGATTAGGACCCAAATGCAAGGAGGAGAGAGAGCCAGGAGCTAACTGAAAACACTGTTTAATAATAACAATAAAACAGAGGCTAACAAAAGAACAAACTTACTGGGGTCGGAACTGGAGGGAGCGGAGAAGAGACGACCATAATCTGACGAGCAACGGACAAAGAATGAAACTAAAAATGCAGCTTTTATAAGAACTGAACACAAAGGGGCTAACGAGACTTAACAGGACACCGCTGAGGAGAACAAGCTGGTGAGAGACACAAGGGAAACAGGGAGCATAGATGGTGTCAAAATAAAAGCAGAACAGGAAGGGCTGAACAGGAGGAACAAATAACCCCAAAAAACAATCCCATAACTAAACCTAGAGGAGAAAAACAAAACCACAGTAGAATAAGCAAGAAAAACACTCTAAATGAAACATAAACCCCTGAGAGCCAACAGCTTAGTTTAGTAATTTAAACAATAAGAATCCCTTCTGACCTCTCACAATTTCCTTACACGTCGTTTCTGCGTATAACACTATATATATATTTTAGATTATTAGATTAGCCAATCAGGTAAATGTAACCTTTTTTTCCTCTTTCCATGTTTCTCTTGACAAGAAATCATGTTTGATTCAAATCAAATGTGGAGATGGAAGTAAATAAAATAAAGGAAAAAATAGAATTTGTATTTGGTGGACTATTCCTTTGTGGTAATAGGTTATAAATAGTATTCCATGGTAAGTTTGTTTAATTCCTTTTTCGAAATGATGCCACGGTTGTAAAGAAAGTACATGTGTGGGTTAAACAGCAGAGCTGACTTTGCGGGTTAAATCCATGAAAAGCTTGCCGAGAAAGGATGAGGAGTACAAGACGGTTAATAGCTTTGTGGAGTGGGCTGGACTGGACCACCTACAGCTGAAAGTCTCTGAGACCAGAGGTGATAGATGTCAGAAACAGGAAGATGGCTGCACAACCATTCTGGGTTTTAAAGGTGCCCTGCCATTAAAAAAAAAAAAAAAAAGTTTTCCTGAGTTTTATGTTGAATATTGTAGGTACATGTGTGTTCTTGATTTCAAACTGGGTGTGAAAATTGCGCAATAACTTCCCTTTCGTTTTTTTTTTTTTTTACTTAAACGAGGTGCAGGAATCAGCCAAGTTCAAAAATCCAATAAGTATGACATCACACTGATTTTTTGCTCATTAGTATTCATCAGCTTGAGCAGTTGAGACCACGCCTGCAGAGTTAGCTCAGCTGTTCAGTAGCAAAAATGGCGGACCATTAGCGTGGTTGAGCTACACTCCAGCCGGACTTACACAATGCACATATTGCCCAAAAATCCAGATTTGCGCAACAAATTCAGTTTATTTTTGGAGAGGTTCCTAAAAGGTTTAATAGTAATTTACATATTTGTTCAAACCCTTTTGAAGAAAGTGACTTTCTGAACTTTGGCCAGTTTTAACGTGGGTTTTTGAGGCTAGGTGCGGATCCATCACGCCAATCTACAGAGCGCACTCAACCTGTAAGTAAACATGTTTATACACTTCTATTGTTAACCCCTTGATGCCTGAATTTATTCCAAAGTATGAAAAAAATCACTCGTACTTTTGCTTTCAAGTAGATGCTAAATTAAGTTAAAGTTAATTTGACTATACCACGTATAGATATAGCTATGTAGTTATATATATAACTATGGCTCTGTTTCTTCGAGAAACTAATGCTTGCAACAGGTTTCTAGGTATGTGTTGGAAACACATCAACCAGTAGTGGAAAATTACGTATGGGATTTTTGGTTGCATTTTGAGCGTAAGTGGATAGATGCGAATTTGCAACAATAGGTTACAATGGGTTAACTCAGTGTTATTAGGTATGTTACTCGGACAGTCGTAGCACTGTTTGTAGGACCATTTGGGATACAGGAAGTCTTGCTTTCATAGGCTAGCTGTTAGCCAATTTGAGTCCAGTGAATCAGCATAATGAATATTAATTAGTACGGGTCCAATTCAAGGTCAAATTTCAAGCAGTCAGATTACTCTGAGCTTGAACGGCTGGAAATTAGTTTTTCCTAATAATATTTCAGATTACAGTTTTATACTTATAATCACAAAGTCATGAAATTTGTGTGACAGGGCACCTTCAAAGAGAGTGTCATAAAGAATTATGAGCACCTGGGTGTTTTCATCAACAACAGACTGGACTGAAGAATCCAGGCCAAAACGTCTTGAGAAAGCTGATGTAGGCTACTTCAATGTGTGCAAGATATTATTGTAAGTTGTAGTCAGTGCACTGGATGGAGCCTGTGACACCAATAGACTCAATAGACTCTTAATGTTAGGCTGCAGACTTGAAAGTTTTAAAAAGGTGGTGGAGAGTCCATAAAGGATAATTGATGGTGTCCTCTTTACTACATACTTGATGGACAATGTACCTTGTCTGGCAGGTGGCTACGACGCTGCTGTATTAGATAGATTTCCTGATCTATCTCTATCTCTCTCTATATATATCTATCTCTATCTATCTCTCTCTCTATGATAAACCTTCCTCCATTAAGCTCTTTTTCTTTAACAGATCATCAACACAAACACACACGCATTCACACCAGTGCAGATGGCTGGCACTTTTGTTAGTTTTTATGTACCAGGAGGTTTAGACTAACATGCCAATACAAACTGCATCATTCAACAAGGAGGGAGGAGGTAAATCAGCCACCCAGGAGCAGTGGGTGGGGATTTTCATGCTAGCTTAAATTTAGTCATGCTGTTTGGAGTCTTTATTGTTCCTCAGAGACCAAATTTAAAGTGAATTACTCTACCAGGGGAGCTTTTCCATGAACAGTGTTTAAACAGAGCAAACCTGATTGAGCAGAGGAGGATACCTGCAACCTGCCAACACTTTGGGTAAACCGACACTGTGCTGAAGTCAAATTAGCTTGTCCAATAGGTGCTTCAAAGACTTTTCAACCAGAAAATACATTTTTGTAAACTAGTCTGTCATCACTAAGTATGGACGAAAGTAGAGAAAGTCCTTTTAGGCTTCATTTCTCTTTAAAAAGCATCTTTAATATCAGTTTCACCGTACAATCCTCCCTTTCAAGAGCATCATTTTCAGATTCTACAGACGCTTCAAAAGGGATCAAACAAACCAGTGTTTCAAAACATATAAACACTCCTGGGATTTCATCATATTTAAAGCTCTCTGATGTGCCGTGACCCAGACAGAGCATGATTTTTCATGACTTCAGCCATGTTTCAAGGTGTAGTGAGCATGTTCGTTTTAGCGGAGCATCCCCCGAAGCGAATGTAATCAGCGCTGCTGGAGTCTATGGAGAATGATCGCAAACAGGATTACAGGAGGACATTTAGGAAGAACATGATACTAGGAAAGGAGGTATAGGTGACAGGTAAAAGATCTCCTTTTTGAGATATCAGGAAGCTGACCCAGTGGCTTACAAGCCCAAGCTCTCATTCCAATTTCATGCTTTGTGTTGCAGAAACATTCAAGAGACACTAGATATTATTCGCTCTTCTCAGACCCCGCTGAGGTCCAATCAAAGAGCCGAGCCTTTGATGTTTTAACTCTTGGCTGTTTGCAAGGGAAAAAAATAAACCCCTCCTCTGAACCAGACAGTGCCTGTTGCATGCTGGGAGCAGCCAGGCAGTGTTACGGGTCCCCACCTGCGGTTTTAATTACAGTGCATGACAAGGGGATCCGCCAGAGCGGAAGGAGAGAAGAAAGCATGGGTGACCCTTGCTGTTTGACATGAGGGGAGTAGGAGGAGATACTGTACAATGTTTGGATAAAATCGAAGAGTCTCTCTGCAGATAACACAAACTGTAACTACATGTTGAACGTAAGGCTTTGTTAAGTGACTGATATATACCGTACACGTTTACCTGTGCACGACTCCAGCTGTCACATTTTCTAAAAACCCCATGATGCCTGTTTTTTTTTGTTCCCCCTGCCTTCTCCCTCCCTCATCACAAATCATCTGAATTCAACGCACACCTCCACTTTTTCTCCCCCCGTCTGTCTTCTCCTCTCACTGGTGTATAATTTGTGCAGATCACTATTGCGTCTCTGCATGGCTCTCCAGCTCCTCTACATGGATGAGCTCATATCAGATTAAAAAGGCGCTTGCTGATTCTGACCTCCCCCTGCATACACTACCCCCCCCCCACCACACACACACACAAGCTGGGTTCCCCAGGGTCCACACACACACTCCTCAATCTTCTCGCCAACATCTCTCTCTCTATCTGTCTTCTGACATTTCAGCTCCTTCTGTCATCTCAGAGGTCCTGCTGAGTGTTGAGGTGCTGTAGTGGCACGTGGGGAGCAGCCCTAAAATCCCTGTGGGTCTCTTCCACAAAGGTCCTGAATGTTTTCTGTTCTAGGAAACATGCCCTTCTGTTGGAAGTGAGATGAGAAGTTTACATTTTTTTATTGACTCATTTTACAAAATGGTTTACCCCTCGCACACTTCCGTGCATTTGCCTTGCTTTTCCACAGCATAATGAGACATGGTAACAAAGTAACACCATAATTTCATCCCTTTTGGAAATTCCCTAAAAGTAAAAGTCTTCAACAAGGGACGTAATTTTTTCCCCTCAAGCCCCCCAGTAGCGCTCTACATCCACATAGTACACCCATCAATCAACCAAGCTTGCATGCACAGGTGTCTTAAAGAACTATGGCTGTCCGGTGTTAACGAGGTGTTTGCAACGCTGCGAAGACACATAAAACCAAAACAATAAAAATAAATGAATAAACATAAAAATTGCACAAATGGAACTTACCTATGAAGTGTCCATTGCATCATAGCTATCACACCACGGAAGCTGAGGGGCGGGACTTAAAGGTTTTTGCCTCAGTGGCACCCCCCCCGAGAAAAAACTCCAGATCGCTGCTGTAACGTTTCTGAAACTTTAGCTCAGTTGTATCCTTTCCTGGTCCGCAAAGGTCTCTATCCAGAATGTTTTAGATTGTTCCCCTGATTTGAATGAATGTATAGAAATAACTAGAAAATGCAGAATAGTGGCCTTAGAGGGCTTAAAATAAGACCCGCCTACTCACTGACAAGATACTTGATCTCCTACAACAACAGGATGCCTTGGATTTATCAGTCATATCCATTAGATCTGTGGCATGAAAGCAGCAATTTTGAAATATAACATATACTTGTCTTCATGACAAAATTAATATAGAAGTGAGCCAACAATAATGTTCCACAATCTCAGGCTATGCTGTTAAAAACGCTCAATCTGAACTGCAACAGGATTATGATGTACTTGTGTCACATCCAGCTGTAACAGGTGCTGCCATGCATTATGTTTTTTTTTACCTGTCTCATTAGAGCTGCAGAACAGTGATACATTTTTGTGTTCTTGGCAAATGGTTTGTGTAAATAGGACATTGTGCACACTGTCATGTAGATGCCACAGCTTGCATATTGCGTCATTGGAGTAGGTAAGGTGTTGTAACAGAACCAATGACATCTACTTGGTGTTTTTCCTGTACTAGTTGCATCCGCTGCTGCTGGTGTGACAGACTTCCTCACGCCCTTTTCCAGCAGAGGGTTATGGGTGTGTTTATTCTACGTACAGGGCAATACTCATGCAGCTTTAATACAGCAGTGGGTCTTGCATATCGTTTTTTAAATTACAATAAGAGTCTTCAAAATATATATACATAGTTTTACCCTCAAAAGACTCTCGAAACAAATGTTATTCAAACAGCTTATACAACAACCACAGAGTGGGTCTCCCCTGTGAATGACAGAGATCAGATTTTTCAACTAAGAGGTTACAGTGCCAGATCAGAGTTGGTACAAGAGTTATTTCTGAATTGGTTCTTTAAAAAAAAAGAAAAACAGAGAAGAATAACATGTTTTTAACATTAGAGAGCCAACTCATTACGTCAGTTTAAACAAGTCTTCTATTTAATGTGTGAGCCTCCCTCTGCTGGATTTCATGTTTCTATAAAAGATCTCAGTGCAGGGAAATGGTTTGTCATTATTCCTGCAAACAGATTCTTCATGTCACTAGTCTAATTTAAAAGACTTTAAAACAACAGTTGGTGTTTGTGATCACTCTATTGATCTTTGATCAGTATTTGTTAATATTGCTGCAAATGGGAGTTATATACAATAATTCAATGATCCATAAACACCAGCTGGTGGTAAATAACAAAAGTTGTCAATGTTTATGAATGTAATTGGAAATAGTAACTGTGAAAGCAGCAGAACTCTGACTTGCTTGAACTTTGTGACTGATGATTAAACACACACATCTATAGAAAAATGATAGATAATATGCTCATGATATTTCACAGCTAATCTGGCTTCTTATTACTGCTGAAGCATGTATTCTGACTCATTTTAGAGCAAGTAAAAGTGGAAGTAACTCAGAGTTTTTAAACCTGACACAAGATTTTTACTGGTTGTTGGTCTTCTTCAGCCCGCCTCCAGCTTTTAATGAAAGCAGTTCTTTGCAAAGAGTGGGCGCTGAGATACCAATAGTCTTTTGGTACTACAACCAATGCTGATGCTAAGAAAGCTCTGGCTTCAGTTTCTAACCTGTTCGGTGGGAAAAAAAACAACTACAGAAGAACGCAGCAATGGAGCAGATGTACAGTAATAAACTTTAATGTTCCCATTTTCAGTCCAATACATACATACTAATATATGTAACGGGAATGCATTGTGATGATTGTATGTGCATCACAGGACTTAACATTCCACAAGTGGACCCACATAAACAACATTATTAAAACCATAAGCAGCAAAATAAATAATAAAATAAAATAAAAACAGTGTAGCAGCAGCTTGAAGCTTAAGCGTTTGATAAGATCACCCTCTTTGTAGAATCACAGAATAGTGTTAAGAGCAGTGTAAATTTACAGTCTCAGAAGATGTGAATAATCTTGTTTTTATTTCATCTTTCACCTCTACTTATCTGGACCCCACCTTTTTTTTAGAAGGTAAAAAAAAACTTCATAAAGTTAGTTTTTATTCCTCTGTAATATATTCAGCCAGGATTCTCGGGGAACTTTTATTTTTCCTTCCTCTCCCTTTTCTCTGTGAGCATGTGGAGCTGTGTGTCAGATCTGTGGGATGCCTGTAGGCTGCTCCCAAGAGAGACACGGTGCGCTCATCCAACACAAACAGGGTCACAAAACAACGACTCAGCCACTTGGCAGAGTTTACTTCAAATTAGCCCAACTTGTATAAGTACGTCGCACCAATCAAACTCGTGTTATGTCAGACAATGAGCTGACAATGTGAGACTGAGACGGAGGTGATGCCAAAGGTAGGAGCTAAAACAGATTGCATCAAAGTCAAGAGAGACAAGAGTTGCAGTCTGTTCTTCTTAAGGAAATTCGACAGTGAGGAGCCAGCAGAGAAACAGAAGTGCTAAATACTCCTCTGAATAACAAGTGGTGCAGTTAGTTGCTCATTTACTAAATGATTCTTATTCTGAATAAAAGTGCAGATAATCTAACTCATGCTTGGGTGAGACAGTCGTGTGTGCAAACAGGTAAACAAAACAAGACTCTCCAGATCCCCTGAGTGTCACAAGAAGCTGTGATAAGCAGAATTAGCAGTGTGATTAATATTCCAGCCATATTTTTTCCAGGGAGGAAGCAGAGGGCATGGCAGCTGCTCCCACATACAGGCCTTGCTGTTATGACTGTGGGGGCGATGTCAGACACCCTACAACCCCACCGCACCTTCACCTCCTCACTCTTTATCCCTCTGCAGGGAGCCCTCCCTCCCATCTCTTCCTCTTCCTCTCATTGCTTCTTTTTTTGGATTTAATTTGCATTTCAACCCCTGATTTTTTTTTTTTTTTTTTTTTTGCAGAAACTCTTCCGCCATTGCTCAAAAATTAAGGGTGAGACATACTGAACATCCTTTCACTTCTGCGTGAGCAAGCATTGTATCCCACTGATGCGGGTCTAGCTTCAATTACTTGCTTCAAGGAAAACTCACATTTTTACTCGTTTTTCCTCCTATTAGTTATGGTGGAATCAAAAGGCTGAGGAACCTGTTCTGGTGGTAACATTTAGAAAAGAAGAATCGCTTTTTAATACCCTTCAGTAGATTCTTAACAAATTCCAAATTTCCTACAAACAGGTAACCAAAAAAAAAAAACACAGCAACAACACAAAAGTAAGGGGTCGATCTTCAAAGCTTGAGTGCATCCAAGCTTTAATTTTCTAGGTTTCTGAGGCACAACATAAGTGATGGAATTCTGTTTTTTCCTTGAACATATTCCTTCATTTGGAGATTGAATAATGCTAAAGAGGAAACAGCTGCCAAACAATGTCAAAAAGCGTCTGACCATAAACTTAAGGCCAGCACATACTGTGCAATTCCAAAGATTGTAAAGGACCGGTACATGTCACACTATGCGAGTTTGGTATTCTAAAATCTTGACAGTAACCTGTGTCACACTGTACAATGTAAGATTTAATAGATGCCGGACTGTACGATTTCTTGCCACAGCAGGATTTGTACGTCACAAACATCTGACTGAGATATCAATCCAACTGTGAATGGAAAGCAAGCACTGACATCAACTCCCTTATTATTAGATTCAGACTCTAAAAAAAGAGAGGGGGAGAATGAGGAAAATATAGACAGCTGTGGACGTTCTCGTAGCAAAGAAAATGGTTGCTGCAGCAGACCATACAATCTTTCCTGAAAATTTGATACTATTTTTTTCCAACTGAACAACTACAGGCCATTGTTTCAAGCACATGACCAAAGATTTCCCTGGAATTCTTTCACAGTCAAATATTTTGTCTACCGTAGCAGAAATTTGTAGTATGATGCTGGATTAAGGACTTATGGTCAGGCATTTGTGACTGTTCAACTGTAAGACTTGTTTGATTGAAATTTTCTTATCTGTACGTTTGCGTGTTCCCCATGCTCCAGACTACTTTGTGAGCAGTCAGAGATTTTGTGATAAAACTCCTGTGCAAAAAGTGGCGCCAGAAACACAACCGCCAAAGAAGACTGCATAACCATGAGCAGAAAAAGAAAAAACAAAGAAAAACATTGGGTGTTTCTCAATGTCAAGGAACCTCACCAGATGCCTTGGTCCCACCCTGGTTGCCTAGGAGATACATCATCAGGAACCGCCAAGGCACATTCCAATGTTCATGTGCTACGGAGGCATCTTTCCTCCATTTGTCTGCCATTTAGCTAACTGACCAAGGATACATGGGACATGCCTTGATGCCTTCCCTCGGTCAAAAATGTCCTAGAATACAACGCAATATTTAAAAAAAATGGCGGTTGAGGAGCCGACAGCAACAACTTCTAAGGCAAGTTTCCAGTTTAAATGTAGCTTAACTAATTTTAGCTATCGGGCTTTTATGTAAAAGGGTTTTTTTAGAACCAAAGCAGTTATACGGTTGGTTAGTTGCGTAGTAATTGCAGTGTCGGTAGCTAGAAGGTATTAACTCGCTTGCACATTTATTTTTATTAACATTTCCGGTTCCATGCCTGAAGGAACGCTACTATGCCACTACGATGAGTAGGACGTAAACGGTGTGCTTAAGCGGGCAGCCGCGGTCACGTGAGTTAAGTCTGTTGAAGTGTCCTCGTAAGCAAGATGTCTTGACATTGAAAAACACCCATTGATTATTCAGTAGTGATGGGAATTCTGGCTTTTAAGAGAGCCAGTGTCCTTGTGAGATGTGCTACCAAGCCCTTCTGCTCATGTGCAGTTCCTCGGTTTGTGCTACCTTACACTGAGTTTTAAATGAAAGCCCGGGGGGAGCAAATCTCAAAAGGTGCAATGTAAATATCAAAAAATGCTCCCAATATAGAAATATTACATATTTTGTTATGTTTCGCTTCTTTTGCATTTTCCTTATGTGAGGAGAAGATTTTGATTTTCCATAAAGTCTTAATGTTGAAAACATCGGGGGGAGCATTTTTTCAAGAAGTTTTTCATTTACATATCAAATTATGGAATTAAAGCATGCTCTCCTTTTCACTCGCGTCCAACTGTCACTATTATACAGGAACTATATGAAAAAATTGGGCTCAAATTCCTGATAAGAAATCATTCAAACCTTTTTTTTTTTCCTTCTTTCAAACATATAGTTGAGAAACAACAGCAGTAATTCTACCTGTTGGGTTGTAGTACTGAAGTTGTCCTATAAGAGAATGAATAGCAACGCTCATGTGAACATAGACAATTTTAAAATCTTTACATTTACTTGGACCTACATCAGCTTATCTTTGTACCAACGATGAACTAACAAACAACACAGAATTGTCCTTTGAATGGGAACACCAAGCTGGAAAAGGCAATCCAGATAAAAACTTTTCATCATAAATGTAATCATGTACTCTGTTGATTTGTAGTGACACTTTCCTCCAAAGGGACAAGTGCATCACTCCATGCCAGCAAACTGTCTCCCATAGCAAAAACAAAACTGCAGGACCCCTTAAATTTAGTTCACGGTCTTTTATTTTAAGCATACTGTGATAATTCTGACAGACAAGTTTGTCAAAAATGTTTGAAGACACACTAGAAACCTTAAAATCTGGGAGGATTAATTGCCAAAGTTCATGGGTTAGTTCATGTGGGAGGTCCAATCTTCCCAGTGGTGAAATCTCATCAGTGATATCCAGTGCTTAATTTGTAAATCAAAAGTTACCGGAACGCAAATAGCGCTATGAGACCAGAATTCAATGAGGCCAAACTGATACCGGAACGCACACACATACACAACCGTCGGACCAGACCAAGCGGGTGTAAATTGTCAAGCAGGTCTAGAGAAAGTGATGATAAGCCCAGAAGAAGTAAGTCATACTGCCTTTTTGGTATTTTGATGCTGCTGTTATTTATCCCAACTGGCGCCGTTAATGGATCCTAGCAAACAGTTATCGGAACACACCCTTTCAAAATAAGACAGTTCCCGGATCTTGTTCCGGCAGGATCCGGCTCAAATTAAGCACTGGTGATATCTTTACGGTTTCTTTGTAATCTGTTTTACTTTCGTTTATTTAGTTAAAATCATTAAATCTATAGACACGGTTTAGCTTATATGCTGACTTCCTGTCAGAAAAAGAATGGCACAGCATAGCTGTGCTTTTTCATGTCCTGCATCTACTAAACTGAGTTAAAAATAACTGAACAAGATTTTTGTCATTTCCATCCAGATCCTGAGTATCAAACTCTCCAAGTTCTCTGACAGATTAAACAAACATTTTTTTGCCGACTTTCGACTATAAATCTCATGCAATTTCGACTTATTGAACTGTCCTGACCTGCGGTGATCGGTTGGCCTTTGACCCTAACAGCTTGCGAATGACAGCAGCTCCAGCCTGGCAGAAATGAACTGAGGGTGAAGGAGGGGAGGTCAAAGCATCTACAGGTCAAACACAGTTCAGTATTGATGCATTAAAGCTATGCTGAGGTGACACATTTTAATTTTAGGAAGGGATGAATATATAACATATATGTACTTTTATTGGGAAAATAATACCATGTAGTATTGAATCTTTTTAACTTAACAGTGTCTTCAGTCAGAGGTTTCTTCAGAGCAGCTACAAAGTGCTTCAGGAGATTCTTCCTGCTCACAGTCCATCATTTATAATGATGCTCTTAAAAAATGAGTTAATAAAAAAACATATATAAAGCTAGAAAAGCACTCGTAGGATGAAGACCTCCTCCAGTCTCACCTCCGTTGGATCGACATTATCTGATTCCTTGACATCTTTAGCTATTGAGTTAACATTGATTCATTATTAGTTGAGTAGTTATGGTGGTTTTTCTTCTTGATCACGCTCCAGAACCTTTGAAGGAACATCAAATCCATCAGCACACTTCTGATTCCACAGTTTTTGTATCTTTTAGTGCTTGTTGCAAGTTTATACCATCATATATACTTGCAGTGATTAAAAAAAAATCGAAAGGTTCCTCTTTTTTTCTCGATTTAAATTCAGATCCATCCTTGGTATCATGTAGAACCTATCGGGAACTTATCCTGTATATTTTTTTTTTTTTTTTTTTTTTAATCAAGCACCAGGACCATTTATTGTGGAGTAACATGCAGATGTGGTAAAAACTAGCCCAGAGGTAATAATAGATATTTAAGATGTTACTGACTGGGATTTTCAGCCGTCATAGACAAAAATTTTCATTGTTAAAAACTGTAGGGAAATCTTTTTATTGAGAGCTTGATTCAGTGGTCTGCAGGGTGACAGGCTTATTTACAGATGTGGACAGATGTAACACAACCCTTCCACTATAAACAAAAGAAACAAGACCAGCTTCCAACCAAGAAACTCAAGTTGAGTCTCATCAGTCCAGATGATGTTCTCTATAAAGCTTTAGGGCTTGCCAACATGTTTTGGTTCCAGTTTGGTTTTTCTGTCATGCAGCTGATGTGTTCTTTGGTTCATCTTCTACCATCCACTCTATTTATCTGATGAACCTGGGGTTGCATTTCCCCCTGCGTCCATGTCCTGTGAAATCAGCTACAGTCTCACGAACCTGAGAATTCTTTAATATTAATGTGACTCAGAACATGAAGCTGCTTGGAGATGCTCTACTAGCCTTTACCTTTAACATGGAGATCTAAAATCTTCTCTCTGAACTCCTCAGACAGCTCTGATCTTGGCTTTTCCTTGTCCATGTTCCATGTAATGCACACAACAACATTAAACTACCCAAGAGCTTGGTTTTTCCTTTTAAACAGGCTAAATGGTTGATAAAAAGCTTAAAGGCACCTTTGTTACTAATTAAAGTTTAATATTTAGTTTAAAACATGATTGCAATGCAGGATTAATAGCCTTTTTAGGAAGATAAATAAATCTGTAGCATGTTTGCATACTTTTTTGTAAAATAAGCAGCAAATTAGAAATGAAGCTTAGTTTCAATGAGTTGTAAAGTTTCCAATAAATCTGTTCATGCCTATAGCTGCTTAACAACCAAAGGTGACCTATGATAGATATCAAACACTGTCAAAAACCTTTCTGAAAAAACATCTGCAGTGTGACTGACACTTTTTTCCCAGCTACAAGCACTACTACTGTCAGCACATCCAGAGCTTTCTGATTCTCCCCCTCCTCTTTTTACAGTCTGAATCTGATAATAACTGTGTTAATGCCAGAGCCAGCTTTCCATTCACTGTTGGAGTCGCTGTCAAATGTTTAAGATGCATTTCTGCCATGACAAGAAATCCTACATCAACTAACTCTTGTATTGTACAATGTGATATAGGGTTGCCATCAAGTCTTTTTACTATCGAGCTCACACGATATGTATAAGAATTATATGGATACGTTTTTTTAAAAATTCTCAGTATCAGTCAGAGCATCAACTATATGTGCCCATTAATAATTTTATTTTGAGCAGAAGTCGTATTATCCTATTCTTTATAAATAATTAAAGCTATACTGTAGTGCGTAACTTTTACATGTCCATGAATGTCCGTTTCAGCCAAGCCACTATTAGAGGAGATGACACACTGCAGATTAAGCCGATCGGCTCCTCAAACATCTCACGGTATTTTTCAATATATATCATTTTTACTTTGCATGTCAACCGGCGACATTCCCGAGCTGGCGCGCAGGAAATTACGTCTTTTACGTCACAACAAGAAGGGAGGGGGAGGACGAGCGGAGAGTCTCGTAGCAGGAGGCAGAGTGCAGGCAGAACGGGAAAGCGACATGGCGGAGAAGCCAAAGAAACGGCCGAGACACACTTATCTGGAAGTTCTTCCGAAGAGTCCATCTTTTTTCAACAGCTGTCCTTATTCAAACAGAATAAAAATGTTGTGGAATCGCGAATCACAGCGGCAGAGGGATAGCGGTTGGGGGAAGGGGGGTGGTGGGGGGACAGGTGGGCGTACGTCATATGGAAGCACCAGCTTTATTGTTGTAATAACGCAAAATTCCGCTAGGGGGCGACAGAAGTTACGCACTATAGCTTTAACTTTGCTGTCAAACGGAAACAAGCTGTGCCATTCAGAATGAGATCAATCCAGCAGTTAGAATTGCTCTTGTTATAATTTGCACATCGCATTGTAAGCTAACATATCAGAAAAGACACACAACACGTTACAGTTCCTATTCAATAAGAAAAAACTACATCATTTCTTTGCCTTTATTGGACTTCTCTAACATTGCAGGATGCTACACTTCCAGTTGCAAGAAAATCTGTGAAGAACCTTATTTGCCCTTCAAAGGCAGGCTTTGTCGAAAATAATGGATTTTATTTCCAACACCAGGTGTCAGTAATGAGCCAAATCACAACCCGGTCACTTCCACTAACCACCACAAGGTGGCAGAAACAAGTATTATTCCTCACTCCATCACACAGAGCGGCAGCGTTCAAGAGACTCGATGTCCTTGAATGAACCTCGAGCAGCAGATCAGGAGCTCAGCCAAAAACTAGCCTATACTGTACTCACTCAAGTTTGCTGCGCTGTCAAAAAAATGTAAAAAAGATCAACAAATTTTTAAAATAAAAATCACATATGGATTTATGGCAAACAACATGTTTACCTCTCTAATTATGGTATGACTTGGTTCGGACCAATCATTTGATAGCATTGTGCTTTGAGGCGGGTGTTCAGGTGTGACAATAGCAGCAAGTGCCCAAGCAAAGCAAAACAAACATGGCTGCACTGGTGGATGTACGCGTAGAAGCAGCTATTGAATCTGTTTTAGGAGAACTAGAGACGATTTCTTCATTTAAAAATAATGAGCAGAGGGAAGAACTTTGTGCATTTCTTGATGGTAAAGATGTGTGCTTTTCTCTTGACTGGATTTGGCAAGAGCTTGATTGGCTAAAGACAAATCACAATAGGCGGGCACTTGCTAGCATGTCGTCAAATCAGCTCAAAATATTATAGCAGATGTCCCTTCCTTTTTCAGACACCAGTTCCAGATCATTGTGTAGCATGGATTCTACACGGGGCTACATAATGATCTGGAAGAGCCTGGTTAATATAATAATGAAGTAATAATACATTTTGCACTTACCATGGGCAGTACTTAGAGCCTCCACCAGATGGCAACATGGTTAGGATTTGAGGAAGATACTAATCCCATTAAAGAAAAACTGTCTTCAGGAGAAAATGGGTCTTCGTACATGATTCTTATATGATCACAAAAAGTTTTCTGTTCCATTGTTTTAAGTAATGTGTTGTTGTTGTTGTTGTTGTTGTTGTTGTTGTTGTTTAGAGTTTAGAGCTGTGTTGTCTGTATTTTTGTTAATATAAAACCCGTTTCTTGTATGAGATGTAAGTTATCTTTTGGTTTTGCATCGTAGCAGCATTCAGTAGATGTCATCAGGAGTTTTAAACTTTGTTGTTTGTGTGTGTTCCAAGATTGTTCTTCGCTGTCATCTAAGTTACCCCACCACCCCCCACCCCCTCATAGTTGGAAGTTTCAGGGCTGACTTGTCTATATATAGAAGCTGCCATTTAATGCCAATCATTTTTGTGTTTTGTGAGGCAAAAAAAAAGAAGATAAAAGAGTCAATGGCTTTTAAATTTTCCCATGTGAGATAATGCATTTCAGCTTGTATGAAGTCATAATTTCGTCTGTTTTTATTTTTGTTTTGTTGTTGAGAAGAGTTTATTCCGCGCGCACTGCTTGCTGTCAATCACATGACGCCCACTGGAAGTAGCAACATTCTCTACTAGCAGAAAATCCCTTTAAAAAAACCACAAGATCATATCAAGAGATCTTCGTTTTTTAGATGTCGGCAGGTAATCTCAAGATAAATATGACAGCGTAAAGCTGATTTCTAAAACATGACTGGGATAAAAAAAAAACTAGATGAAAATCACTTGAATTGCACCATAAACCAGGTGCACTCTGAAAATGAGCCGTAACTGTAAATGACACCAATATGCTCATTTAAATTTGTTCTTTTCTGTCCATTAAACCCGTTCTCACCTTCACACCCACACGCTATTCCTGTTACCTTTTTACAGTGAAGAATGGCGCACTTAACAGGAACAGTGATGCTAAATACTTTGCTGCAATTATATACACATGCACAGCAATTTCTTTGGGTCACATAATGATAAGAAGGGGGTAGCATTGCAAATTCAGGAGAAGTGTGTAATTGTGGTCATAGTGAAACTGTTCCCTGACATGCAGTCACACCTGGTTGGTTGGCAGCAGCCCACTGAGGAGGAGAGGATCCCCCACAGTCCCTGTTATTGGTATGCTGAAATGCTGAGGTGTTACAGTGAGAGGAGAGAACAAGGAGGCTGTGGAGCGCATAGAAACAGAGCGTGTTCCTCTCCTCCACTGTGAAAATGTAGTGAAAAGTGTGTGTGTGCATGTGTGTGTGTTTAGAACGGAAGTAGAGAAGCTTTTTCGGCCTGACAAGACATGTGTCACTGGTGAGGAACAGTGACATGGATCTGCTCAGTCTCGAGCACAAGGCAATGTTTCATCATGACTTCATTCAAGATGCAACTGCAGGCATTTAGCTGTGTATTTTACAATGCACAAATATGTCTACGACGCTGCAGTGTCACATGCCAGGAAAAGCAATTCTAGATCAGCATGACACAGGTGTTAAACTTTTTTCCCTCTTTTTTTTTTTTTTTTTGTGAAACTTTTTAGCGAGCGTGCAGGAATTCTGCAGCCGGCTCCTTTTCTATGCTAATGCAGAGAGGAAAGCACATGCATCACTGTAAATCAGATCCTGGAAGCAATGAAAAGGACAAAAAAAACATCTTTTTTTTTCTTAGGAGAAAATATTCAAATATTTTTGGAGATGAATTTGTTTTGTTATTCAAATTTGCAAGAAGAGTACATGTTGAATTCCTTTTAAAGTGAAGGAAGTTTATATGTTGTTGTTTTCTTTTTTCATCTAAATGGTAAATTCACTGACTGAGGTTTAAAAATCCTTATTTTACACATATATTTTTTAAATTTGGTAATAACACAAATCAGGTCTCCTGTTTTTCTCTCCAGAAAACCTTCGGTCACATCAAAAAGTCCCATTAATGGACCAGAACAGCTCCCTCCACGCCTCACCTCGTGTTGGATCATGCAAAGTATTAGTGAGGCCTCATGGCTCCTGCTCTTTCATGATAACAGTGCTTTATTATTTTTTTTAAGAAAACAATAACTATTTATGAAAAATTTACATCTTTCCACATTATTACCTATTAAAACCGAAATGCTTTTGGATCCTGGATAAAGAAATTACAGTGGTCATAAACATGAATGTGTCCGCTCTAATGGCACAGAGGCTGTAAAAAGGTCTCCCACCCATATATTTGAGCATTACTGCAGTTGATTTATTCTCGTCTGAACCTCCCATGTGTTTCTGAGCACTGCACAGTTATGCTGAACACAATTCGATTGCAAAAAGCACTCACACACACGGCCCAACAAGTTCAAGGTGCCACACAAAAATGACTCATTTCTGTTGTAACACAATTCTAAAATGCAAAAGTGTTCATTTATCTGTAGTTTTAGATAAATATTTCATGATCCACCAAATAGATTTAAACCAAACTTTCATGTGCATTTACTGTGCTGCAGAAAAGTATTTGCTCCCTTATGGATTTCTTCATGCAAAACAGCAAAAGCAGAAAAAATCAGTAAGGAGACAAATATTTTTTTTCACAGCGCTCTATGGCTACAGCTAATTCACTTTAGAAATGAACCCAATTCAAGATGGCCGCCATGGCAAATTGAACTTAGAAAGCCAAAAAATGGATATAATTCACAGTTATTGAGATAAAGTTTGGTATCGCTGTGGTTAAGAGTAATCGGAAAGCCCCTTTTTGATCAATACACATTGCACAACATCCAAGCATTCACGTTAACCCTGCTTGTATATCTGTTAAATGATCTCATAAATCACTGGTTGGATTTTAACGAAACACTCTAATTATTTGATCTACATCTCAAACCGATTAGGGTTTAATATCAGCCACATCCAAGACAGCTGCAATATGCATTCCTTAAAGGTATACTATGTACAAAATAACGGCTTTTATTTCCAACACTAGGTGGCAGTAATGAGCCAAATCACTACCCGGTCACTTCCACTAACCACCACAGGGTGGCAGAAACGAGCATTATTCCTTGTGCCGTCACACACAGTGGGAGTGTTCAAGACACTCAATGTCCAGCTTTTCAAATCCAAGTAAAAAAAAGTATTTTTTTTATTTTAGCAGAAGTTAACGCAGGCGATGATACTGCTAGCTTTTAAGTGGCTTCTTCTTCTCTCTTATCGTCTTTCTTCTTCTGCGTGAGTCTTGAGCAGCAGATCAGGAGCTCGGCCAAGAACTGGCTTATGCTCATTCTAGTGGTGTAAAAAAATACTAGGCGTTTGCGGCACCTTCAAAAAATTAAAAAAGGATTAATAACTTTTTTAAATTAAAATAAATCACCAATGGAATTATGTCAAACAACATGTTGTTTAGCTCTCTAATTATGATATGACTTCATTTTTAAAAAGCATAATATTGAAAATTCCACATATTATGTCTTTAGGTCTTTAAAGGCCTTTCATCTCAAGTTTTTAGCTGTTTTTCTTTAAAATAGATGAGAAATATATTAATAAATTCTGGGGGTTGCTGTATGGTGATAGCAGAAAATCCAGGCTGAACTGCTTGTTTAGTGTCATATTCGGTGCTTCCGACTGAAACGGGAAAAAAAGATCAGTGACACTTCCAAATGCAATAAATTACAGGTTTTCTCTTCAAAAAAACCTAAATATATTTGATCTGCTGGATGTTAAGGCTTCTTATTGCACACTTTAGTTTTGTCGTAGCAGCGCTGCTTCTATGATACTTTGCAGTTTTATGAAGAAAACAAACTGTATATATTCTGGTACACTGACTGCGTGCATGAGCCAGTTTTCTGGTTTGACTGAATTACAATAAATGGGAACCAGGGAGCTCCGTCCGTCGTGCTGTCAGAAGCTCGCACTGAGAGAGTCCAGGCCCAAATCTGGACATAGAAGTAAAGATTTTTCCTCAAGACGCCAGAGAGCAAAGTTTTTGACAGTGGATCAGAGATGAGTGGACGGGGTCAAAGGATACAGCTGGTAGGGGTTGTGGGTAGACATATTGCGAACATACAGTCAGACACAGACAGCTGCATTCACACATATGCTCATTTCTAATTGAGTGTCGTCTGACCCGGTCGGGCTCCTTCCTTCCTCAATGTGTCACGCTCAACAATTAAACTCTATTCAATTAGCTCTACTTTCAAAATGTCAGAGCAGACTGATTCGCATCAACAAAGGTTTTATTCAACACTGAGTCCATGAGAAGAGCAATGAGCACTTTCATCACTCTGGCTTCAGTCTGCTCGGTCCAGCTTCCACTGCTAACAAATTAGACCTTCAAGATGTGATGAGGGATCTTTCATATTACTGCTAATTGTGACAAATGGGACAGGGTGATGGCTCCAGCACACCCATAAATGTGTGGCAGTTTCATTTTAGCCAGGTGCCAATTGAATCCACCCGACTGTCATGATAATTGTGATTATGGACTGTGTTTTTCTTCTTTCAAAGCAAAAAAAAAAAAAAGGATATTAAAGCGAATGATTTCAAAATCACAACTCCAAGAAAAGTACATCAGCCCATTCCCTTCTTCTTCTTCTTGGTCACTAATTGCAGTCGGTTCTGAGCCACTGCCTCCTTCCACGTGTCAGGGGTGTTAGCGGGATATTTGGAGTGAAATGTTGACGCAGTCAACATAAGGGGACCTAAATATAAAATGGCTGCTGTTATGCTAATGGATGCCACTGAATAATTCAAGCATGGATGATAATAAAAATGGAAAAACAGGGGACCTGTCGAGCTACACCACCGCTTGTGTCACGACAGGGCACTAATTTGCTGTCAAGTCTGTTACTACCCCCCCCCAACTTACACACCCCACACACTCCCTTACAATTCAGCTGTGAAGATTAGTAAATATTTTGTCTGTCTCTGCTCCTTGTACATCTTTTAGGGAAGTAGGAAAGTGCTTTAACAGGCCCTTGAAATTCAGAGAATTATAGTGAAGGGAGGTTAGCTGCTTCGCTCTCTGTTCTTTGTCATGTGTTCTCAAGAGAGAGTCTAAGGCTGGGTGGGAAAGAACAAGCTCGCCTCCTCTCTGCACACTGCAGGCCTTCGGGGCCGACACGTCGAGGTGAAGGCCACATCAAAAGGCAGATGGAATAAAAAAAAAAAAAGAGAGACAAGAGCTGGTCTCCAAATTGGGGGGAAGGATTCTTTCTTTCTTGTCTCCCAATCACCTTTCTCTGCTGTTGCCTTCAGTGTGCAGCCCCTCGTCTGTCACCTGAACCCACATCACAGTTGGTTCTCGACATCCTCACTTTCTTTTTTCTGTTAAATCAGTAGAGACCTGCCAAACACTCCCACTCCATGATATGTCTTCCAGAAAAGGTCACATATGGTAAATGCACACACCTAAACATAAATGTTGATATAACATACAGATGTGCACACAACTTACCGGATCTACTTTTCTTCGTAAAGGTTAAGTAATAGATAATTTCCTTTCATCTCATGATAATGTGTTTTTTGTTGTTTAAGGTATTTATTACTGAGAATCATTTAAAAAACATCAAAATTCAACTGAAGCAGCAGTAATATGTTTAGGCATGACATCTAATTCTACAAAAAAACACCTTTTTATCAATAAAAAATAAATAAACACCAACAATTGTAGAGTTTGAAGAGTAGCCTGTACTATAGGGTTTCTGTACCTACAAGGTGATTCTTAGAATGAGATTACTTGAGATAAATGGACAATTGGAGGACAAAAAAAGATCATTTAAATCACAGAGGTGTCCTCAAGTTACTCAGACAAGAAAAGATTAAATTTACCAGCCTTACATGAACCATGTTGCCCTGCCTTTATGATAGTATCTCTCTGTGCCGTTACTACTGGCAACTAGTTGGAAACAGAACTGTAAAAAAATATGACGCTGGAATCATATGAAATTTCGGCTGTTTGTTTACCTCCTCACACTTCCTCCGCAGTTGTTTTTGTGTCAAGTTCCCCCGTGTATAAGAGAAAATACACCCCCTTAGCTTAAAACGACGAATGAGAGAGCGAGTTATGGGTATCCTGTGATCTGATTGGCTGTCCATCAACTCTCGGGATCCTCCTTGTTGTATCTCATACATGTATTTAAGATGTTATTATTAGATTATATATTTTTTTATATTGTAATTATGTCAATGTCCATGTATGTGTGTATGTATAGGGTATCCCTACTTCACGGATTTTCACCTATCGCGGGGGTCGGGGTCTGTAACCAATTAACATAAGTGAGGGATCACTGTACTGTGAAAATATTCTGGTTGCAATTTAATCAGAAATGTCTTATGTCTAATTTGTTTGCCATTTTGCTAATTTATTCCTAATTTTATTAGATTCTGAATGTCAGATTCTCTTTTGTATGAGAACATAGTTTCATATGTGTCCAACTTCTCCAAATAAAGGTTACGTTCATAAACTTTTTAAAAATATGTTGAAAAAGCAAAAATTGTCAATGAAAGATCAGATGACTCAGTTTCAACATCTGAAATGTTTGTTTATGTTCTATTTATCTATTTTCTATCTCCTTTCAGAGATTAATAAAGTATCATTAAATTTAAATTTGAATGGAAGAAAAATATAGGTTAAGAAACTTTGCAAATCATTGCATTCTGTGTTTTATTTTATTTTATTTTTTATTTTTTTTACAATTTTTCACTGTCACCCAACTATTAGAGAATTGGGGTTGTATTTGAATAATTTATGGGTCAATGCCCCATCCCAAATAACAATAGGTTTGTTATAGCAATGAACTTTTAGATTTCTTCAAGACCTTTTAATAACAAAACTATACAAACGGATAAACTGAAAAGATACACATGGTAAAAAGACAATCATGCAAACTTATAGATGAATAGTTAATTCTGTATCAAGGAGCAAGAGTGTCACTAAAAATGAATGAAATAGCAGCTAATGACTCAAAAAACTTTCTGAAAAATCCTTTAAAAACTCCAATACAAAATTATACAACTTCACTTTCAAAATCACCTAAAAAACTTGATTTATCCAAGATAAAATTTAGATGTGTGGAGCTCAAGACTGTTTGTTCAGTTCAGATTTTGTCTTTGTTGCTTCTGCAGAACACAGTGGTGTGTGTGTGTGTGTGTGTGGGTTTGTATTTCTGACCTCCTGGGGACCCGTTTCCTGACTTTTACTATCTTTCTGGGGTCCGAGGGTTCTTGTGGGGACCGAAGCCTGGTCCCCATGAGGGGGAATCCCCTTTTTAGGGTTAGGGGTTAGGTTTATAGGTATGGTGTGAATAGAGTTTTAGTTAGTCTTAGGGTTAGTTATAGATCAGTAATGGTTAAGGTTAGGAAAAGGGTTTGGGTTAGGTATAAATCTAGTTACTAAAATCAATGGAAGTCAATGGACGGTCCCCATAAGGATAACAAAACAAACGTGTGTGTGTGTGTTTTGTGCTTATGACTTGTATGTTTCACTGCTTCACTATAAATAATCTACTGTGATAAGAGAGTGAAGAGGTATAGCTGTTCACATGTTTTCAGTTTACATACACTGTAAACACAATCAGTAAAGGTGCATCAGATGTGAGAAAACCACTGGCAGCCATTAACTTCATTTGTTTTAGACATTCGTTTTATTCTCTTGCAGTCCCTGTGTGTTGGATCCAGAGCAGCTCTCATTAGCTCCATCCAACTCTGCTTTTCTGCAATGTCCCTGTCCTGGGAATGGTCTCACACTATTTAACACTGTCCCTCAGGTGTTGCTATCATACTTCCTCCTGCTTATTCCGGATGAACCCATAAATAAAGTCCCCTCTTCCTGGCACAACACATCTTAATTCCCAGATTTCCACAAGGCATGCTGTGGCCCTTTCGCCTGCTCCACACTCAGCTGTAGTGAGCTTCCTGAGCCGGATCCAAAAATGCCAAGGTTTCACACGTTATGCTTAACTTTCAGTTTAACAGTAATGATGTTATTTTACACAAAGGCATGAAGCTGAAAGATGTGTGGAAAGCAGTGTTTTAAAGGTGCTCAGAAACAACCTTTGTAGAATATTTAGGAAAAGACACATGATGATCAATGAAGCACATCTTTTGGCATTGTATAATAACAGTAGACATCAATATGATGAGATTCAGGAGGGAAAACATAAATAATATGTCTACAAAGGTGATTTCAGACCACTTTCACACAGATTATTCCTCTAAATTCCTCTGGATGCAGATGTTATTATTTATACTCATAGTCCTCTGATGACGGATAGCTGTAGCACCTTAAAACATCTGAGTCTCAACTTTTATTTATTTGTCTTTAAAGGTGCTATCCTTAATTTGCATAACATATTAGCTTAACATGTTTTTTTTCATGCCCATTAAAAACATCTTAACACAGCATGGAGAAAAATATGTTGTGAAGATTAAAAAAAACGTAAACAAATAATTAAGTGGTTCTCCCGTATTTGTCTAAAAACGTCCACCAATCAAATGGTTCGGTCAGAAAGGAATGATTGGACAGTCTCTCCAGCCAGACAGACTTCTGCATTTATTTGGCTTCTGTGCTCGGTACGGTGCACGGTAGCAGCATGCCTATGATGTGGGGCCTGAGCACGGGAGGGGCTCCAGGGGGGGCTAGGAGGAAAGCACGCCCCCGGCCCAGATATCAGAAAGGAGCCAGCTCAGAGGTGAGACGTGGGAGTCATGCCTCTTCCATAAGCTGGTGGAGATATTCGAGGAAACGGACTGTTCCACGACTTAAAAACGGAGGATTATGTGAGTCTGAGCACAAATTATAATACAGCCCAATATGCCGATTCATGCAGGGTTTATATAGGCTGCCCAGTCAGGTTTGAGTCATGGTGACGTGGTAAGTGTACAATATTAAATAAAATGTCATGCTGCATGACTGGCTTTGGTTTCACTCGTGAATCTTCGATATCATCCCCAAATGCAAGTCCAAGTAAAACTCGTCATCATCCATCTACCATCTTCAGCTTTATTGTTTGGGTCTAAAGGGCTCGGTCATTCCCTCCGCCCCCGCCCGGCTCTGATTTGTTCCGCTAGTGGGCCTTAGTGCACCATTATAACCTGGGTGGAAGTAAGTAAGACTGGCAATGCTGACCTCAGACCTAAGCTATAGTTCCATCATGTGTTATCATCATGCTGGTACGGCGTGTTCTTCTCATAGCTGCTTCTTGATATGATCAGAGAGAATCATGCAAAGAAGAGGTACAATCTTAGGTATATGTGGTGGAATGATTGAAAAACGTATTTGGTAAGTAGTCAGAGCATGGCAGCATCGTGATTGCTATACCACTGAAGGATGTTCTCTGAATTTATTAGAATCCAACTAAAGACCATAGCAGGTTTACCATCCTTTGTAAAAGGGGCCAAATGGATCCCGTGTTTATTCAATTAACTCACAAGTCCTTACGCACCACTAAAACTGTATGAAAACTTTCCACTGACTGCCATAAATTAAGACCCTTAAATATTTTATAATTGTTCAAAATCTAAGTCATTCTTTGCCCCACATGTTCTCCTCTGGCGTAGTTTGTCATTATTTCACACTGAACTATGTCCTGCAGGCATTTCACAGAGATAAAAAAGAAATATGCAACACACGTTAGTTCATTATTTAATAGCTGACTCCTAAATTAAAACACACATTACTGTACTGTGATGAAGATATAAAAATAATTTCAGAAATTCAATGATAAAAAGTTCCTTTGGTCGTTATTCTAAAACTCATGCTATAAATCTCTATGACTTTTCTTTATTATTGAATTGAAGAAGCATTTCTCTATATTTTTTCATTATTTGTATTTATTTATTTATATACATAAAAAATAATAATAATAAAAAAAATAAAATCTTCCAGTAAAAGAGCAGGAGAGCGATCCATTGTCAGCTTGTGAAAGAAAATGTATCTGCACTGGCTTCATCTGTATGTGGGTGTGAAAATATGAGGTGCAAATTTTAGGTGTGGGAAAATTCATTGTGAAGCAAAGTCCTGTAGACCAAATGATGTAGATGATGGCGTCGCCAGTAAAATAGACCGCATCAGATCTGGATGAAGTGAGATTGCCCTTGAAAACTATCTTTGTCTGATGCTACAGCAAACTGTCTGACTCAAGAGCCATTTTGAATCTGCAGCTCTGCAAATATGTTTAACCGTGACAGTCATCAGCTGTCGTTTGTTTTTGAAGTTTGGATTCTTCACATTTTCCAGCAAAAGAGCATCGTTCTTTTTGTTGTTGTTTTTTTATTTAACTTCTTTTAAAATCATGCAGGGTTCAGCCTTTTGTTTTCCATCAGGGGATTCGCTCCTCCGAAACTGTTTTTTTTTTCTTCTTCTTTGCCACTACCCTAATGAGACCGTCTCACCGTTTCCATGGTGACAGTCACAAAACTGTCAAGTTTCCGCTCTTTTAACAAATCTTGGTGGTGGTGGTGGTGATGGAAGGGGGGGGCTTCTGCAACTGTCAGAGACACATTCTCAGACGTCACCTTGTTTTCTCCAAAAAAAGGTGAGCCCTTTATTTTCGGTGGAATCAGCCGGTTTGTGAACGCTTTCATGAAAACACACACAATCCCCCCCCCACAACGGTGAAGGAATGTGCCGACTGTTACATAAATAAAGTCGGAAACATAAGCGGCTGAGTGGTTGCGATCTCGTCAGTTGGTTTTATCTGTTGCTTATTCAGACTTCGAAGATCAAAAACCACAAACGAAAAACTCCTTTTATTACTTCAAAAAAAAAAAAAACAAGCTTCCCAGAAAACATAACCTTAATAATTGTATCAACTGAAACCCAAATTTTACTTTCACTTTTGATAAAGCGGTGGGGATCCTCAACACCAGCTTCTTTCCCAACATTATAGATAAGAAATTGCTGCGCTGACCTTCACTGACATCAATAAGGCGCACAGTGCTTTGATTTGTGCTCTGGTTTAAGAGCCACTGCCCTGCAACAAGGCAAATGTGACCACAGAGGACACAGAGGGAGTGAGAAACATCAAAGCCCAACACTTTCTGGTCCTTGACAAAGAGTGTCTCCTCAGTTGGACCTAAAGGTGTAAATGCTATGGTCTCATACAACGTGTTGGGCCTACAGATGAGTCCTGTCAAACTACACCTTTGTACCTGTCTTTTCTCTTTCTATTTTTTTTTTATTGCTGGGGCACTTGTCCCAGCAGGCAAACATTAGATGAGGCGCAACAGATCTCACAGTCTCGCCTTAACACGCGGTTTTGAAAACAGAAAGCCACTCAGGAATACACAGAAACGTGCAGGTGAGACACTATTCCAGCTCCGTCAAATATATACCCTCCTCCAACTCAAATACACGAACACAGAAGCAAAAATCAGTCGTTTATAACATAATCCTCCTTCCTTCCTTCCTTGTCTTCACAGCTTCCCATTCTCCCTAAATGTCCTCGTTTCTGTTCACACATATTTTGGCGCACTGAACCGCGTGAGAGACGGCCCCTTCTCCTCGAGCAGATCCAGACGTCAATCAGACAGCACATGGCATGCCTCCCTCTGATTGACGGGTGATGCAGATGCACATTTCGGGAGATGACGATGGAGTTAGAGCAACAGAGCGCTGGCAAAACAAGGTAGACAGGAAGGAGGAAGGGGGAGGGGGGGTGGGACACGTTTATTACACAGGACAGGGACAATGAATGAAGATCAGTTTTACATGGCAGCATGGCTGGTTAACACAGTCTGTTCAGTTTGGATTGTTCAAGGGTATTTAAGTCAATCGAGTGACATTTAGTCGCAGGTTTTCTCAGGCTGAATGAAGTGACGTGAGCTCTGCAGTCGGAGCTTGTTGTCCTGTTAAAAATCCAAATAAAATGAAGGAGAATGAAGGAGGGTAGGATTAGCCGGTGGCTGTCTGTGGGCAGTGGGCCATGGGGCAGGTGAGAGGTGAGAGGCAGTGAAGCAAGTACAGACTTAGGGGAGGGCTTGTGGGGGCTGACTCATTCCCTCTCTTCCCTGCACAATTTACAAATGCAAACCTACCAATTTTGTGTCTATATTCCCAAATTTAATCCAGAAAAATTGATTTATATGCTCGAAATTAAAATGGGATTTTATATTCTGTAGATTTTTACAGGAACAATAAACGTTTTTTTGCATATCAGTAGAAATTCATATCTTTTTTCCATTTTGCTTCTCAGATTTATTCTGTTTATGAGCACCCCCCCCCCCCCCCCCCCCCCCCCCCCCCCCCCCCCC